>CATIWF010043392.1:0-36456 GCA_949630135.1 Balakata baccata
ATATATATTTATCTTATATTTAACTAAGCTTTTATAAAATGAAAGAAAAAGAACATATAACTGATAGGAATCGAACCCCGGACGTAGATGACAAAATACCTCACTCCTCTATGCCCCTGATAAATGTCTATTTGAGTTTTACTAATTATTATATGTAATCAGGGTCGTTTCGGTTTTTCAACTTTCCCACCGAACCGAATTGGTAAAACCGAACAAAATAGCATTAACCAAACTGTTAAGATTGAAAAACTGAAATGTATTAACAATTTAGACCAAATTAAATTCAGTTCGCTTTGTTCAACCCTACTAAAAGGTACATTACTCTATAATAATATATTTAATTAAATCATTTCTAATATATTAATTTGATAACATGTTATTAAATATATTAGCATTATAGAAATAATTTTAATTTATTTGCAAAATTGTGGGTGTAAATCATTTCAATAGAAATTATATAATTTATTCTTTCTATTTTATTATATTCTACTAATATATTATTTTATTAGATTTTCTATTAAAAAAATATATATATTATGATAAAATTGTTAAAAAAATACTATTTACCTTGTAAAATTTTAATCTACTGTACTTCAATTTCTATAAATTTAATTTATCATATTAGTATCTTCTAAAATTTTATTTATTGTACTAGAATCTTTCAAGTAAATAAGAATTTTTTTTTTACTACCAGTAACTATAATTTTGTAAAAATAATAGCTACTAGCATGTGAAATTTCAAGATAAAATAGTAATTATTTATTTATTAGGGGACGGAAAATAACAAAATTATAATTGGACATGACTAATTCGGCTAAAAAGAAGCAAGCCCAACGGGAAGGCCGATGCTTTTGGGGCTACACAATATTCAAGGGAAAAAGACATAGATAACCCCAATAAGTAAAGAAATTACATAAAGACGACCTCATATAATATACGGTTACAGGCGATGAAAACGGTTGGAAAAAATTTGGAGAAAAACGGTTTCCGAGGAATGCGGTTTCAATCATTAAGTGTATTTAAATTGAAATTAGTTACCTAAACCAAGCTTATACAACAACCGAAAACCTAATTCATTGTATTATGGAGCAGCGACACGTATCATTATGTCACATTAATCATTTGCAGAACATATAAACATCAAAAAACGAGATTGAAGAAATTCTATTTTTCATGACAATGTACGAATTATAAAAATTTTGTAATTATGTTTTTAAAATATCTTAATTTTTATATTTTGGTTATATAAAAGTTATATGTATACCTGAATAAATGTTTGATAATTTCAAATTTTTAAACTGATAAAAATGCGACTAAATATTGTGTTCTTTAATTACAGTCAAATTTTATAAAAAAATAAAAAGTATATGTGAATTATCAATTATATATTGCACTATAAGTTTTACATATTATTATTATTATTATTATTATTGTTATTGTTATTATTATTATTATCTGTTAGTTATATGTAGATTATATGTATTATTATTATCATCATTTCAATTAATGAAAATCTAATTTACTGTGTAGAAGTTATATGTAAAGTATATGGATATTATATATTTATGTATTTATAAATATATAAATAAATTGACATATGACGTGAATAAATTGCGGAGTTCACCTTCTAAAATAGTTCACTCACTAAATGAAATAACAAAATATCCAAAATCTTAAACAATCCACTCAGCATGGCAACATTACAGCAACAACTAACTCATATGAAACTCATTTTCCATATCCATTTGCAAAAAAAAAAAAAAAAAAAAAAGATATTGGTTGTTTCTGAACTGAGAAAAATGCCTCTCCTATGATAGCAATTGCAATCGCATATGAGGAAGAGAAGAAAAACTTTGCCCAAAAATCACAATCAAAATCGTCTTCTAAGCAAACATAAGAAGATTTTCTTCAATATGAAAAACCCAATTGCAGTGCAGGGTGCGGGCGATTTTCTTTTAACCTTGTAGAGGTGTTGCGGCTGACAAAGTGAAAGTAGGGCAGACACGAAACAAACAAGGTTCAATTCAAAAATAGCAATGGCAGTGGTCAAAACGAGGATTACGACAAAACGGAAGAATCATAGTAGTTAGATTGCCAATATTTGATGGAATAGCAGCCGAGAACATATGACTAGAGCAAAACGATTGCTGGAAAATTTGAAAATCTAAAAATTGGGAAGCAATAAACTGCTAAGTGGAATATTAAACTGGGGCGAGAAAGGCGCATGTATTTTGAAGGTTATTTAGGTAATGTTGTTTTATGTAACGAATGTTTATGGGTTTAATGGAAGTAGGGGCCAATGAGGGGTAATTTTCTCAATATTCAAAGCAGCCTGGTGGGCCACATTCTTTGGTGCTCTGGTGGCCCATATTCTAATTGCAAGCCCACCACAGAATTTGCAATCCTGATTGAAAATTGATGATTTTGACTTATTTTTGGTACAAATATTTGAGATGGTACTAATATACTGTGTTTTTGCGAATATATATGCTCTTAGCGATTCAATGTCATGTCAGAAATGAAGTGAGACGAATATTGGCGGAAGCTATTTATACCAAAAATTTTATTTAAGGGCAATTTGTATCAAAAACTAATTAAAAAATAACTATTTAAGGGATTGAACATATAAAAAAGAAGTCAATACTAAAAAAGGAAAAAATATATATATACTCTGTTCGTTAGGAAAAAATAGGGCTATATTTTCATACATATTAAGAATATTAGTTAATTTAGTTAAATTAATAATTTTTACTTGATGTTTTCAAAAAATACTATCCATTTTATTATTACCTTGAAAATAACCATTTGATATTTTTAATGTAATACTCAAATTAATACTTAGATAGATGTCAATCAATTTCAATAATAACTTAAAGCAAAAGTTGAAAAAAAAAAAAGATATTTAGATATATTTAATAAAAGTATATATAAATAAGGATATATTTGTAATTGAACAAAATAACTAAATTTCAAAAAAAGAAAGTAATATAATTTTGGACGGTTAAAAATAGAAAGCGAAACTATTTTTTTTCCAAATAGATGAAATATTTAATTTATTTTAGATATTACATTTAACATTTTTTACTATTATTAAGGAAGTGTTTAGAATTACTATTAAGTTTTCTAAAAACAAGTTTTGAATTTTTATATTTAATTTATTGATTTTTTAAATTTTTTATAAAATATTTTTTTCAAATATATTTTTGAAGAAATTATTTATTTACTTGTTTATACTAAAAAATAGTTTCAAAACTCAAAAAAAATAAAAATATAACTTTTTTTTAAAATATTTTTTAAAAATTACAATTTCAAACAAACCCTAAAAAGAATGACAGATAAAAAGTGTTATAACATTATAAATGCAGAAAAAGTTTTTCAAGACGACTGTCGTGTATGATTACAGTTTAAGCAACACATGTTTCTAAAACCCTATATACATTCATCTCTCCTCTGTCTGCCATAAATTCAATTAATCCATGGCTGCTCATTGTGCTGATTTTTTTTTTAATTATTATTATTAGCAATTATAAAAAAAAAAAAACTAGAAATTATGTACAATTTTTCTCTTACTCCATGTAATTAATGGTTATTTTTATAATTAATTACAAACTAATAACATATGATCATTTATAATCCCGTTAATAGAAAACTTCAAGAGTTTTTCTAACAATTCAAGTTTGAATTCCACTTTTTCCTTTCCTAATATATAATTGACCAAAAAAAAAAATTGAAAGGAAAATTTCATGGCATGCATCATGAAATGAAAAGGGCTGTTTTAATAATTCAAAACTATGTCATCAATTTTTTTAATTTTTTCCCATAAGAAAAATGGTGATTAAAGAATTGTTTAGAGTAGACATTTATGAACAAATGTCCGAAGAAAGAGACTCATCCAACACCATAATAATTGTATATGTAGTGTAATATCCTTAGTCATAGGCATATGTCTTTGCCCCTTCAATCTACCTACATCATAATCAATTCATCACCATAACATTATAAGCATTAAATTTTGCCTTTAAAGACAAAAAAAAAAAAACAAATTTTAATCAGTTTGATTCAATTAAATAATAATGTGTTTTTTTCATTACTAATAAACTATAGCTTAATTAAAACTATGAGTTTTCGTATTTGGATTTCCGATTAAACCCTTTATACTAAAAAATATGGTTTTTATCAATCAACTCAATTGAATTAAAATTATACCATTAGTTTCAAAAACATCACTGCCAATCCAAACGAAAATAGGGTTGAGCAATACTCTTTATTTTAAATAGCATCTTTAATAAAATATTTTAATAAAATAAAAAATATTTTAGAGTATTTTTAAATATAAAGTACAAATTTTTTACAAGTCCAATGGATTCTTTAAATTTTACTTTATTCTATGTAAATTAATTTTTATCAAAAGAAAAAAAGTAAGCGATTTTTATTATGAGAAAAGTTTTTTAAATAGTCTTTCTTCTCTAAATTTTAAAAATAAAGAATCTATTGAATGAAATGACACTTTAAAATAAAAGAGTATAAGAACATTCTCAATAGTGCTCATAAGCCTCGTTTGGATTGATGATTTTAAAATTTATGAATTTTATATAATCCATGAATTTTAAATCCATAAGTTGTGAAATATATGGATTCTAAGAATTCTATTGTTTGGCTTAACTATAAAATTTATTAATGATTTAATTATCCTTACACTTATGTTTGGCTTAATGAACACAATCTACGAATTTAGCAATTAATTTCCAATTTTACTTTTTATTAAATATTGATTATTTATTATTAATTAAACATATGCCGTCAACTCTACTATAAACTTAAAAATTTAAAAAATAAAATTGGCTATTTTAAAAGTTAAAAAATAAAAAAAATGAAGTTATTATACATTATAATGTTTAATTACATTGTTAAAAAATATTTTTTTATTAATAATTTAATGTATTTTAACATATAATAATAATAATAATAATAATAATAAAGCAATTAGTTGAAATTAAAATGAAAATTATTTTTATTTTTTTAGGATTAAGAATAGTTTTAGAATATTATTAATTTATTAGGGATAATATTGGAATAAAAAAATTTAACAACAATCCTTCATTGATTAAAATCTATAAATTTTAAATTTTTCCATTTAAAAGGTGGAAAATCAAATCCTTAAAAAATTAAGAATTTTGGTGCACGAGAGATTTACCAAAATCTATGGATTTTGATATTTTTTAAGTAGTCAAACAATAAATTTGGTATAAATTTATGAATTGTTCAAAATTTATCATTTAAAATCTCTCAATCTAAATACAGCCTTTATTTTAAAGAGTATTTTTAGTAGAATAAAAAAGCATCTTAAGGTATCTTTAAATATAGGAAGTAAAAAATTTTTTACAAGTCAAATATACTTTTTTATATTTTTACTCTTCATTTTATTTTGTCTATTGTAAATTAATATCTATCAAAAAAAGAAATTATTTTTATTATAAAGAAAAACAAAAGTAACACATCAAAAAAAAATATGCATAGAAAGTTAGTATGTTTTAAATGACATATAGAATATGGAGTGAAATTTGACTTTCTAGATATAGATAATCAAACACACTTTTTTAAAAAATTTTAAAAATAAAGAGTTTATTAGAGACATTTTGTATGAATTTACTCTTTAAAATAAAGAAGAAATGTCAAATAAATAGCATATTGGGATACTCTAAAAGCATCTCCAATAATACTCTTTATTTTAAAATGCATATTTAACAAAACAAATAATATTTTAGAGCATTTTTAAATATAGAGAATAAAATTTTTTTTACAAGTCTAATGAACTATTTATTTTTTACTCTTCATTTACCCAATACAACTTAATATTTATCAAAAGAAAAAAATAATAATTTTTATTACGAGGAAAAGAAAAATATTTTAAACAAACACACTAATAAAAAAAGAGATATACATAAAAAATTGAAATGTATTAATTACAATTGAAATAGATAGTAAAATTTGACGCTCTGGATATATAAAGTCAAACTTACTCTATTCTCTAAATATTAAAGATAGAAAGTCTATTTGAGATTGTTTTTATAAAATGATTTTTTGAAATAAAAAGTACAATCCAAATAAAAAGTCTATTGGAAATACTCTAACCCAAATAATGAATTTATTGGAGATGATGTAAATAAAAATGGCTTAAATTGGACTTTCTATTTTTAAAATTTAGAATAATTAGTGAGTTTAATTCTCTACATCTACAGAGCTAAACTCTACTTTCTATTCTAATTGTAATTAATGCACGTCTATTTTCATACATATTCTATAGGGTGAATTATACAAATGATATCTGAACTATACAACACGTAACAACTTAGTATCCGAATTTTAATTCATAACACAAAACCTTTCAAATTATTATTTTATAACTAAATACCTCCTACCGTAACCTGTTATTAATTCACCTAACAGTGCACTAATGTAGATATGCCACATCAACCACTACTCTAAATTTTCATTGTCATTTTTTATATTTTGTGGTACTCCATTTATAGTTATCGTAACAATATGGTACTTCATATATAATTTTTGTATCACGATAGCACTTCAACAATTACCATTTGAAACATAAGGTACCTAATATATTATCTTTTTTTGTACACATAATTTGAATTATTTAATTGTATTTGATGTGTCATATTTACGTTAACACATTGTTACATGAATTAACAAAAAGTGAAGGTAGAGGTATTCGTTATAAAATAATAGTTCCGGAAGTTTTATGGTACAAATTAAAGTTCGGATACTGAGTTATTACGCATAATATAGTTCAAGGATTGTTTGTGCAATTCACACATATTTATTCTATATCTTCTTATTAGTCTATTTATCAAAAAATACTATTCTATTTTTTTATAATAAAAGTTATTTATTTTTTTTAAGAATTATTAATTGGTATGAGATAAAGTAAAATAAATAGTAAAATATTCTTTTTTTTTTAACTCAAATTGTTCCAACTTACATTGAAATATAACTTATATTGAAATACCTATATTTTAATATAAGTTGAACAATACAAGTAAGTAGACGAATAAAGTACAAATGTTTATATAAGTTGGGCAAAAGTTAGAACAAACAACATTTCTCGTAAATGTATAAAAAGCTTATTAGATTTATAAAAAATATTTTACTTTTTATATTTAAAAATACTTTAAGGCATCGTTTAGATAGAGAGATATTATAAATTCATATATTTCAAGAATTCTATTGTTTTGTTTGATTATAAAATATATGAATTGATGAAGTAATTTTTCTTTTACGACAATATTTGGTTCAATGACCGCAATCTATTGATTTAGCAATCAATTTTCAATTTTATCTTTTATTAAATATTGAAAATTTATTATTAATTAAGCACATGCAATCAATTACCCTATTATCTAACAATTTTAAAAATAAATTTGATTACTTTAAAAGTTTGAAAATAATAAAAAAAATAAAAAGAATAAAATATAAAACAATATGAATCTCTCACTTTATGTGGACATGACCAATTATTATATGTTATAATGTCTAATTATATTGGTATAAACTAAAAATTATTTTTTAATAATAATAATAAAGCAATTGTTTGAAATTAAAAGAGAAATGGTTTTTGGTTTTTAGGATTAAGAGTAGTTTTGTAATATTATTAATTTACAAAACACAATTTTTAGAATAAAAAAGTTTGACATGTATAATGGTAGATTTTAGAATTTTCCACCCAAATTTGTAAAAAATGAATGATTTTGGTGGATGGATGATTTGATAAAATCTATGGATTTTGGATATTTTTAAGTAGCCAAATTAGGTGTGGCAATTCGTGTTAATAGTTTGTATTCGTGTCTTGATATACTTATAATACGATAAGGGTCAATACGAACACGACACAATAAGCTAATCATGTTTAAAATTTGAACATGAATACGATCCACTTAATAACGGAGTAACACAATACAACACTTTTGACACAATTGATATATCAAATTAGTATAACATGATCTAATTAACGTATATATAGGTTATAATGTATCGGATTAAACATATCAACATGACACTACACAAATTATTAATAGGTTAAACGTGTTTTTTCGTGTTAACTTATCAATTCAAACACGACACAATAATTTTCGTATTTTTATCGAGTTGAAACGATTGTGATGCAAATACGATAAACTTCAACTTTAATCTGTAAATATCGTATTGGATTTGTGTCATGTCCATTATTGTCATTTATAAGTCAAATGATGAATTTGACATAAATTAATAGATTGTTCAAAGTCCCTCATTTAAAATTTTCAATCCAAATATAATCTAAAATATTCTTTATTCTATTAAAGATATTCTTTAAAATATATCTTTAAAATAAAAAGTATTGTTAGAGATGTTAGATAAAGCTGACAATTTTTTATACGATACAATACGATATGAATACGCCCAATATATTTATGACACGATTAGATACGTTTAAAAATAAATAAAATATTTAATAAATTTTATATAATATGAAATGTTTCGTTTAAATGATTATATAACATAAAATAATGTTTAAACGATTATATAATATAAAATGACACATACATATATTTAAGTATATAATTTTATGAACAGTTAAATGATTACATGATACGATAATGATATTTTTAAATGAGTGACAATAATGATATTTTTAAATGAGTGACAATATATTTATGTATCACATGATTTGAATCGACAGATCTAATGTTAGATGGTTTAATTTACATAAAAATGTGATATTGCCACCTGAATATTAATACGCTAGTATAAGTCAATGCCTTACCCGCATGTTTTCCTCGTTTAGATCCATTATATTTATTGGCAAACAAGCAGTTAATGCTCACTTGAAAATAGATAAAGTATACTTGATTCCAAGATTTGAAAAGAAAGAAAACAAATTCTTTGGAAATTGAAGATTCTCCTTCTTTCAACCAATGCTGATTAGGGCTTTAAGCAGCAACACCACCCACTACCTACCCACCACTATAACCACCATTTATAATTGTCTTTTCTTAATTACCAAGGCCCTATCATTACTGTCATCACAAGATTGCTTCTATTTGTATGAGAAAAAGGCATGACTATTACCATTTTGATTTGCCTAATGATTCCCCATTTTCAGCTAATTCATTCTTTTATTCTACCAACTGATTGTTCATGTCCAAAAGTAAAGAACAGAGAAAAAAGAAAAACCCTTTTCTCTGAATTCCTTGATAGAACTCTTCACACTGAAAAAAAAAAAGAATCTTTTCAGGTTCTTTTTCAGGTTAGGAAGATAAAGCAAATGCAAAATATCCAAGTACTTTTCCCCCGGCTTTTTTCTGTCTCTTCCATTGACAGCACATCGCAATTCCTGAATTTCTGTTTGTTAACAAAACCATTAAGGTGGCAAAGGATACGAATTTTGTGAATACCCCTTCTATTCAAATCTGTTTAAATTCTCAATTAGAATTCTAAAATGGATTTGGATAATAATATTTAAATCTATTAAAGGCTTTAATAGTATACAAATAGAAACCTCCATATATCCACTACCCCCCCCCCACACACACATATATATATATAGCATTTTTTACGGATACACTATCAATTGCCATTCCTAAATACAATAGCATCTTCAACCTGATTAAACTTGTAACTCGAGTATTAAAAGGGAGTTGCAGACAAGAAAGTGTAAGATAAGATATTTTTACAAATCGGGGAGAGGTAAGATTCGTTCAAATACAATCAAAATACCAAAAGGGCAGACCTCCCATAACCACCACCATCCATTCTCACATGTAAGGTTAAAAAATGCAGTCGGTTGCAGTCTGCGTCATCTAAAGTTAAATGATCCATGATAACAGAGAAGAGTAGATGATAGAGGAAAAGACAAAAGATAAAGAGGGGGAAATGGGTCATCTTTATTTCATAACAGTCTTCAAGTTCCATCAGTACAAGTATTGACAAAAGAAGGGGGAGGAAAATACAGTACAAAAAGGAAATCTAGAAAATTTCTGTACCAGATAGACTGACCTAATTGACTACAAAGACTGGCTTAATAGACTGAAGCCTAACCCAAGACCCTCTTTTCCTTCCCCTCTCAGATGATCTGTTAGACAAAGGACTTTGATGATTTGTATTGCTGTGCAACTCTAACCCCTGTTATGTTACAGACCATTAGTCTACACATTTTTTTTCTTAATCCTACTTCTTTCTTTACAAGTAAAAGAAGGGTGACGGAAAGTGGAAATAACACCATCACCATTAGAAATTCCTGCTAGTTCAAAATCCGAAGCTCAAGACCAACCAGAATTTCGCAGGAAAAGAAGTCATGGAATGCTAATGTCTTCTAGGGATCCAATTTTTTCCATTCATATCGTCCGGGCAGCGGCTTGTCATTAACAGGGTCAAAGTTATACCTGCCAAGCAAAACATATAGCTTATTAGCTCAAAATCTGAAAAGCAATCCTGAAAGAAAGATAAATAAATAAATCCTGCATACTTCTCAATAAACTGTCTCTGCTGCTCTACTTCCGCTCTGGAAAAGAACTCATCCATTTCATGTGCCGTTGGGATGTGTCTCCGCACGGAGTTCTGTATTCTCCGGTTAGTTTCAGTTAAGCTGGTAGGTCTAGTAGTTGAACCAGGGGTTCTTATGATATCTGGGTCCCTTATCAAACTACAAGGTGTGGACTCTCTAGTGGTCCTGTCACAGAGAACACAAACATGTCATTTGCACAAGTAAATAACATGACAGAAAAATATGCTACAAACAAGTCTCCCATTGCACAAAATTGTAATCTGCAGAAAGAATAACAAATACCAAGTTTATGCAAATTACTAAAACACAAAAGCGACCATGCACCATGAACATATCTGAAAGCCCATTAAGAACATCTACAGCTATTTTCACCATTCCCATCATGCAAGGTAGAACACAACCCACATATATTCCGTGAAGGTAATTGGAATACAACAATCACAAATAGAATAGCCTATCAATAAAACTTAAAGCACAAAGTGAAGTACATGATCATGCTACAACAGAGGGCAGGGAACCCTTTTTTTTTTTACAATTCAATTACCATATTACCAGGGAGAAAAAGCTTCATTATTAGTACCAAACAAAGACTTTACTTCATGTTGGCATGCTTGAACCACAATATTTTATTTCTTCAAAAACGAAAAAGAAAATAACAGTAATATATACAATAAAATGAATTCCTCTCCAAAAGTTCAGTACAACTAACTTAAAAAAAGGACCGTCTGCCAAACCATCCTATGTCCAAACACCCATAAAAAGTTCAGGTAAAGATTAACCTCACAGTAAGAAAAACACGCTTTGAGCATATTAAAATTCAAAAAGAAACCACCAAATTCAATAATGCCAGTTTTGAAAAAACTGAGGCATCTACTGATTAAAAAATAGCAAGATACCTCTATTTGTTGTGATTAAATAACGCAACTGAATTCATGACTGACAACCCAAAGATAAGGACATACATATATTTAAAAAAACTATCAAAAGTTCTATAAATGGATCATAAGCAATTTAGTCACATAGTTAAGGTAACAGTTGGTGATGAGATTACAAGATTTTCCAAAGATAAATCCCCAACAGCAATGAATTCACAGGAATTATTGCCATGCAATTACATAAAATATAGAAGATTCATTCAGACATTTCCGAACATGAACGGCCATTACAATACGATGGAAATTTATAATATCATACATTGAAAACAAAACAACAGTTCAAGCAAAAGGGAACAGGCAAACAGGGAAAAACTATAATTGGGAAACAAGCACAAAAACGAAGGTCATGAAACTGAACTAATACCACAAGAGAAACTAGTTTTTTAAAACCAAAAGAAGGGCAAAGAAAACGAAGATGTCAATTAAGAGTATAACCCATAAATACTTATAGCATGAAGAAAGATGTTTCAAGTACCCCCCCCTAAAAAAAAGCATTGCAAAAAGTAACTAGTTGAATACTAAATCAAGGATCGGAAAAACTAAAACAAAACAAACAATGATGGCAAATAAGCAATTTTTGAGGTGTAAGACACATTCTTGAAGAAGAGGAAATGAATTCTGGGAAGGAGAAAAAAAAAAGATCAACTAACATGAATGGTTTCTATAAGGGCCAAGGAGCTGAAAAGGCTCAGAATTTAAAGTTTCTCTCAAATTTAAAATTTTTCTGGCTACGACGAAGCAAATAGTATCAGGAAAATTTTAGGAAAAAAAAACAGAATCATGTCCGAATTGATAGGGCTAAAGAGCCTGAAACAGAAGCAAATTTTTTTTAAAAAAAAAGTAGAAAACCCAAAACAAACTCTCGAAAATTAACATTTCATAGAGAAAATTTAAAGCTTCAGTTTTTAAACCACCAAACAAAAATATTGCAAACAAAAACTCAAAATATATATTGAAACCAAATAAAGAGAGTTGAAATTACTCTCAATTTCTAAGCAACACAGAGCAGACAGAGCACTAAAACCCAAAACAATGGCTAAAAATTCCAAGCAAAACACCACATAAGCCCCACATAGAGACCAATAATAAGAACAAAACTAAGAGGAATAAGGGGAAGAGTAAAAACTAAAAAGAACATTCACCTCTCTTTACTTTCAAAGTCCAAAACATTCTCTCCAAAGGAAGCCTCGATACCCAAATCCTTGCTATCATAATTATCGTTAGTGTTGTTATCATCGCCTTCCTTCTTTACTTCAATGTTTTCAATATTATTTTCTCCGTCCACCTCCTCCTTTTTGAGACCTGACCCGTGTGTTTCAGAATCCACTGGACCCACCCGCACTTTCGAACCCGACTTCGAATTGGGATTAGGGTTATTGTTGTGGCCCTGTTTTTGGCGCTTGGAATCATGTGCAATAATCGGCAGCTTAACAAGGCGGCGGCTCCGAAGCTGGAGGTAACCACCGGAGGCAGCTGGAGGCGGCGGCTGAGCAGGAGGCGGAGGCGGAGAAGCAGAAGGAGGCAGTCTGGCTTGGCGTTGGAGGGCTAGGGTTTTGGCGCGTGTACGGACACCGAGGGAGAGGTCCATAACGGCAACCTCGCCTGTCGTTTTCGCCTTCCTCATGTACTTACCCATTGATCTCTCATGGAGAGAGAAAGAGAGAGACGGTAGAAGGTGGTTTTTGTAGTTGTAGGTTAGAGAGAGAAAGGAAGAGAAGAAAAACAAAGACGGTGGGTATGAATTTCGTACTTGTGACTGAAGGAGAAGAAAATGGAAAGGTTAGGGTGCGGGCCTTCAGGGTTTTTATGCGTGTACTTTCAATTTCTCGTCTCCATTATTTCTTTTCATATCTTGATAATTTCGTATTCTCGTAAAAAAAATTAAATATGCGCGTACTTTCATTGTAATTGATAACCAAGGTGAAGCCGAGAAATTAAAAACTGAATAAGAAAGCCAAGTCATTGGATACCCTTCCCCAGTGGCCAGGTGGAAAGTCCTTTTTGATTATTTTATTTATAAAACTTTTTTTTCTAATTTTCTACTTTTTTTTTTTTCATTAAGATAAAAAGACCTTGGCCACCCTTACCCCTTGTTCACAGGTTTAGTGTGCCACGCGCCTTCAAAACTAGTCCTATGCTGACAGCGATACTTGTCTGACGTGTAATTTTCAGAAAAATGAATCTTATAATTTAATTAAATAACGTTATTAAAACGTTTTATATGAATTAATGCTATGGTTAATGGTTTTTATTATGACAAATTCAAGAGTTCAATTTCTTATTCATACTCTTATATTTTTTTTACATATAATATTTTTAGCGTTTAGAATTAGAACTAGCAATTTTTTTTTTAAAAAAAGTAAGGATTAATCTAATAGAATTAGGCCAAGTCATCAAAAGATTAATTTTTTTACCATAATATTAAGTTATATGATTGTAAAATATTAATTTAAATACTTATAAATTTTTATTAGAAAATATTAGAGTCTGAAATTTATTTTTTTTAATGTAAAAAGAAGAGCATGTGTGCATTTTTGTTTAAGTTGCAATCTTGCATGGCATAATACTGGGCAAAATCAGGCATGAAAAGAGACTGGGCTGTGTTAAAAAAGAGCCTTCTGTCACAGTCACTGCTCAGTTTGCGTCCCCACTCTCTTTCTGAAAATGATCATAATCTTCTTTATGAATTCAATGTCCCCCCTGGTCACTCTCGCACTCTATCAAAACTACAAAAGCCCATTAACTACTGTAATTATTCAAATAAATAAATAAATCTTGTACCCAAAAATAAATAAATTAATAAATCATTCTCAACAACTGTCCTTCAAATTTAAACCTATGGTGGAGTGATGCAAAATTGCAAAAGGCAGACTCAATATTTGGGCAAACAAACCCATTAATAAACGCTGTCCTTCATTAAACTTCTCCTGAATGCAAGAATTTGTACTCCACAGCCACAATGCTAGCCTACTCTGCTTGCTCTATCTTGCCTTTCTGTCAAATACTGACAACTAGGTTATTATATATAGATAGATTTTAAAATAAAAATTTTGATAGTAAAAAAATTAACCGTTAATATGTGAATTATTTTTTTATATTTGAAATCTTTTTATGTGAATTATTTAGAATTTTATGTATAATATAATGATTTTTTATAAAAATTTAAAATTTTTGTACGTTAACAATAGCTGTTATTACAATACAGCCGGTATATAATAATATTTTTATCAAAAAATATAGAAGTTCATTTTTAGCTTATTTTTTAAATTTATTTGTAATTGTAATTTGTTAAAATCTCGTGGGATTATGTATAATGAAAATATTATTTTTCTAATATTTATGCATAAAAATTAATATTATCATAGAGCCACATTGACACTAACATAACTCAAATCTAGAAAAACATTCCCTGTTGCAGTGTCGCCAAATCAATCTCACGCCTTTTTTTTTTTTGTTGGGTGGGAAATATCTCACAGCTCTGTTAAACCTCAGTTTTTGATGTGTTTGCTACTTTCGTCATGTTGTTTTCTTGTTTCCTGTATTTATCAAAATTCGACAATTCTTACTGCACAACTTAGAAAAAAATAAAATTTACTGCACAACTGAGTTTTCGCGTAATAAAAAATAAAAATTACTTATTTTTTGCTTACTAAAGATGATTCACTTTCTGTTGATAGCAACCTTATAGTCATTGCTTTACTTAAGTTCTTTCTTTTTTGCCCTTTTTCTCTTTTTCTTTAAATTTCCACACTCAACCATAGCCTTTATTGATGTTGAGATTGAAGACCAATATTGAATATTTTGCTTTTTCTTTTTTCATAAAAAATATTTTTTTAAATAAACTTTTGATTGGAAAAATAAATTTCCTCCAATAATTATATGGAAAAATGAAAAAAAAAATCTCAAAAACTAGCGCTCAAATCCCCGTCTACTTCGGAATATGTCCAAGGATGAACGGAATCTATTTCAGACATGACGGATTTAGAAATTTTTTTTTTCTGTTGTGATAAATTTAATTTAATAGATATTAGGTTAAAATTTATATAAAGACAATGATGTGTATATATATAAAAAAAAGATATTATGCAATGAATTATATTAGTAAATAATATAAAATTTGTGAACATTAAAAAAATTAATTGAGAGTAAATTAATTGGTATACTTACTATTAAATAGTCACGATAAAGACGAGAGGCCAAAAGGTTAATATCCAATCTTTACAAAATATACAAATTAAAAAACATATTTTATAAATTCTATAATAAAAAGATGAGCTCAATAAGATATCACATAAAATATTAAAGTAAATATAGAACTAAGTTATTTGATAAAATAAATTAAATTAAAAGTTAAATACCAATTCTTTAGTAATCAAATATTCATATTTTAAATATTAATAAATATTAATACTATAAATATATGAAGTCACCAAACAATAAATAATATATAAAAAATAAACTAAAATTTTAAGATTGTATCAAAGTTAAATTGTACTTTCTGGTTTTTTCATTTAAATATACAAATTTTTAAATTTTTATCAATTTATGAATTCTAGTGAAACTCTACTGATATTGAAATTAAAAAGAATGTACTGACTAGAAAACTGAGTCATCTTAAAAATTTTAAAACGTCATCGTTTTTATATTTTCTAAAATTTTAAAACCTAAATATTTATTTAAATTTGAAAAATAATATATGTATTTATCGTGTTTGGGAGTTGTTTGGTCAACAAAACAAGGAGAAATAAAAATTTTACTATCAGCAAAGTTTTACTAGATAGATTTAGATTTAAAATTGTTAGAAAAAACAAAAACGATGATATTTCAAAATTTGTAAAATAACTCAGTTTCTTAGTAAGTTTTCTAATCAATATCATATCAGCAGAATTTTGTTAGAATTCACAAATTGATAAAATTTTAAAAAATTTTATAATTAAAGAAAAAATAAAAAATATAATTTAATTTTGATATAATCTTAAAATTTATATTATTTTAGGTAATTTTTTTAAATAAAAAGATCCAACAGTAATCAATTTATTTGTATTTTTAATATTTTACTATATAAATATAAAAAATTAAGTATGACCTTTTTAAATAGAGCAAAATGCTAACATATAAAAAAGTTCTTGAGGACTAAAATCAACTTTAAGATTTTTTTTATGGGGTTGTGGAGCCGTCTTTAATTTCAGAATATGCGGAAAGCTAATAGAAAATATGCCTACTAATAGCATAATTCAATTATTAATATATATATATATAATAATAGTATATAAATAATAGAAAAAATTACTATTTATTTTATATAATTTGAGATAATATATTAGTATTTCATGAAATGTGAAAAATATATAATTTGTCTCATGTAATTTGATATAATATATTAATACCTGTAAAATTTAAAAATTATACTATTTTATCCTCTTAAGTTTTAACAAATTGAACTAGTATTTTTCTATAAATTTAATTTATTAGACCAATACTTTATAAAAAAAATTATTTTTATTAAAATATTAATATATTTTTTAAATTCAGAAAATATTAATATATTTTTTAAAATTATAAAAAATAACTCGTATATTTTTTAAATTTTAATGAGATGCTGTCTAAGTAAAAAAGTAAACACTAATTTTTTTCTGAATAATAACATCATATTCATACTGCCACAAACAAGTGCAATTCGTTTTGGAATCGGATACGTCTCATTTCTCAGGTCGTGGGAACACGAAAATGCGTATTACCAAGAGCCACGTCATCAGCCTCACTATACTTAAGAGCCCACGCCCCACTAATTACAGTGATTAAGTTTGAATTGTTTTCTTTTTTGAAAAACATACTCTAATCCTAAATGCCTAATCCTATCCTTTTTCGACAGAGAGAATCCAATAGGCTCCCTAGCTTGGGCCCACACGCTCCAACTCCGCCTCCGATATATTTATTTTTCTCCCTAATTATTTCTCTTTTTCTTAATAATCAAAATATATATTTTTAAAAGGGTCATTCGAATATATAAATATAATCTGAATTTTTAGTTAATTTGCAATTAAAATCCTAGATATATAATATGAGCCGTTAATATATTATTGGGGTATTAATATTCCGATATATCATAGTGTTCGGCTTTTTAGAAAATCGTCCAACAAAAATCTGCTATAAAAAAATAATTTAAAAAAAGAGTTAATTACATAAACCCAGGCCCACCACAGTGATATATATCAAGAATGGCACGTGCCAAATTGGAGAACGAGAGTGGAGAAATTTGTAATTCAGTTTGCTAAAACGAATTTTGAGAAAGATCAAAGATGACAATTTACGTTGAAAAACAGAACGTTCAAATGAACCAAAGTCCTCATCGTACATTTTTGTCTGTACCTGCAATTTAAAGAAAAATACATATGACGCAATCCACACATGAGAAAAGGGGTCTTTGCATCCCTCTTCTGGCCAAAAGGCAATTTTATCCCTAAATTATAGCATATAATGTAAGTTAGCTTCCAAATTATGATTCAATATAAATTATTTTCTAAATTTTTAATTGGAGCCATGTAAAGTCTTTAAATTTTAGCGCTATATATTATATCCGTGATATAGACTCTAACAATATATATATTACTGTTGTTTATACCGTAGTACAAAAACGTATCGATCAGAATCTAAATATAGACATATAAATATGATAAATCTAATTTAATATTATAATACGATGCTTAACATGAATATTGAGTTAATTTGATGAAACATTACAATTTTGTATCATGTACGTAAATCAATCAAAATATTGGATTGAGAATACATAGTTTTCGCCCGACGGTAGAAATTTAAGTTGAGCATATTATAATGGGAGAATAATATTTTAAAAGTCATAAGTGAAGTTATATGAAGATATTTTGAGGTTAAGAGCTCCAATTTGCGGAAATAATGTTCTCGGTGCATATTTACAGTCCGATCTTCTAGCTGGGAGTTAGAGATATGCATTTACTGTCGCAATGATGTCAAAATGACCACAATTGAATTCTAAAATTTTTAAAAATGATAATTTAGAAACTAAATTTAAGATGAATTTTTACATGTATGATTTTAAAAAAGGACTAAACTATAAAAACATAACTTTTGCATTAGTGGTTGTTCTGCAAAATCGGAAAGACCGTTCCGAAGAAAAAAAATTTCTGACAATATTAGTATGTTCAATTTAAGAAGATAAAGTCATTTGAGATATGAAATTTAAGAAAATAAATGTACCCAAGTACTAAATTGCAAATTTTGGAAAGTTGGTGGAAATAGTCCTAAGTCAAAGTTTATTTTGAATTAATTTGGATAAAATCCAAAATATCTTTTTGATTAAGTTTAATTAAGATTAATTAATCACTAATCAACAATAAAAAGTAAAAAAAAAAAGACAAAAATTCAACCAAATCATTATATATATATAAAAAAAAAATCTTCTTTCCCTTCTTTCTCTGCATGACCTTTATGCCTTTTCTCTTGATTTTCTTTCATTTTTTCTCGCAAATTACCATAATTCAAGCCTAAGAAAGTATAATAAATTAAGTAGAAGTGAATAAAATATTTTTGGAAAAGAATTACATATTGGCCAAATACTTCAAGAAAATTAGAGGTGAGATTTTCTTCACTTCTTTTTCAAATTTCTATAAATTCAAGTTGATTTGAATGATTGTTTTGAATGCATTTTGATTTGGTGATGTATTTTATGTTGAATTTGTGAAAATGAGGAATTAAGATTTTGTAGGAAAATTATGGAAAAATTAAATAAAAATGGACAATGAGTAGAATAAGACTTGAGAAAATGAATATGGTGAAAAATTGATGAAAATAATTTTTAGAAATTTTTGTGGAATTTTTAGAAATTTTACATAATTATATCCGAATTTTTGAAAAAAATTAATTGAAAGATTTGTGCCATAAAATGATGAAAATAGAGTTAAATGGAGTGTTTGGAAGAGAAAAATAATTTTTGTAATAGATGAAATATTTAATAGAATTTTTGGATTTTTTGTTGAAAAATTTATTAGAAATTATTGAATATTATTTTGGTGAAATTAGTGATGGAAAATGCAAGAAAATGGGTTAAAGTAACTATAGGAATTTATTTGAAAATTTTAAAGCATTTATTGAATTAATAGGAAATTTTGAGTGGAAAAAAATGAATTTTTGGAGAAAAGAAAAATTAAAGTAAAAAGAAAAAAATAATTTGGAGGAGGAAAAATAAGGAAAATAAAATATTTACAAAAATAATATTGGAAAATTTTGGTCATGCCGGGAAGTATATTGGGTGACCGAAGTTTCGAATTATATGTTAAAGGAGTGTAACGAAAAAAAAAATCGATATGAGATTTTGATATATAAGAGAGCGGGAAATATTGAATAGTTTTATTTTTAACAGAATATATGTTAAAGATGACTCTGTAATTAATTAGAAATTATTATTGTTCAGGCGTATCTACAAAAACAGCGTCGAAGGCAGACCGGAAAAAAGAGCTGGCAGACATCGATACGTGAAAGTTGAGATCTATACAGTAATTTATAATTTTAGCCATTAAATATTTAAAATATTATTTTAATGAAGTTTTGATTCAAATGAGTTTATATAATGAATATGAAATTAAGAAATAATTATTTATGACAAATATTAATACAACAAAAATATATATTTTTTTGTCTTGTTTACTTAAATGATAAAATAATTTGAAATATTATGGAAATTCATATTTGACCAGAATTATATTAGTATAGACAACAGTTTAGGGAGTTATTGACATAACAATAAGGTTATTGGCCCAGTGAATTTTCTGTAGTCATATGATATATATATTCGATCATGTGAATTTCAAGAAACTATGTGATATAATTTATTCAAAATATTTTTTCTAATCCAGTGGATTTTCTAAATCATGAAATGATATGTACCATTCATTTTCTTGGTGATTAATTTATGATGATTTAATATATGAATAGAACAAGAGATTTTTATGAGTTTATGATATTTATAGATGATTTTATATTTGATATTTTTTTATAAATGACTGTCAGTGCGAGAGTTTATTTTTTCTCGCGCAGGTTTAAAGTAAAGATAAAGAAACAAGTATTGTAGATATAAAGTTATTGATAATGAACCCCCCAATATAGAGTCGAGCAGTAGTGGTAGCCATTTTCAAGTGAGTTGTTATTTTTTTTTTTATTTTATTATTATGGCATTAGTAATATAAATAAAAAAAGTTTAAATACTCATATGCATGGGAGGGGAGTATAAGTAGAGAGTTGATTTGAAATTATATTAAAAAATAAACAAAATATTATAGTATTTTATATTATGGTATAAATGTTTTAGTATCGATTTTGTAAACTGTAACACTACTTATCAGTCTGGTATGCGATGATATATACGGAAGGATAATGAGTGATACTATGTGTGCCGTTAATTCACGCTGCTTGAGTTGATTTAGTTCTTACAAATCGACATCGTTTTGGTTTTTTCTTATATAAATCAAAATGACATCATTTCAGAATGCTGTAGAAAATCCTATTAAATATAAAACGACTTCGTTTTGAAAGAAAAAGTTTAAAAATAATAAGGCAAAGTGATATTGTTTTAGAGGAAAACATTTTAAAAAAAATTAAAACGCTAATAATTTGAAACAACGTTTTTTTGAAATCTAAAATTTATACGCTTTATACTTTGAATTGAAATCTAAAATAAAATTAATATATAATTTTTTAATAGAATTCGATAAAATTAAGGGATAATTACCAAAAATAACATAAATTTTTAATATTATATCAAAATTAAATTGTATTTTATATTTTCTCAGTTAAGTACACAAAACTTTTAAAATTTTATCAATTTATGAATTCCAATGAAACTTTGCTAACATGATATAAATTCTGGCGAAACTGAAAATGTTGTGCTAACTAGAAATCTGAATCATATTAAAAACTTTAAAACGTTATCTTTTTTTTTTCTAAAATTTTAAAACTAAAATCGTCTCTTTAAATTTGAAAAATAATATATGTAGCCGTCGTACTTAGGAATTGTCTAGTTAACAAAATAAGGAGAAATAAAAATTTTACTATAAGTAGAATTTCGCTAAAGATATTTAGGTTTTAAAACTTTAAGACTCAACTTCCTAAGTACAACCTTTTTAATCTCACCGAAATTTTATACTATGTTAGCAGAGTTTCACCGAAATCTATAAATTAATAAAGTTTTAAAAATTTGTGCATTTAAATAACAAAATAAAAAGCAAAATTTAATTTTGATGCAACCTTAAAATTTCATGTTATTTTAGCAATTTTCCTGAAATTAATATAGGGTTTTCTTAATATACATTTTTCTTAATTATTAAATTTTAATATAAATCAAATAATTATAATTAAACATAAATTAGTTTTAATTATAATTTTTAATATTAATAATTAATTATAATTATAAATTTATATAAATTATAAATTTTTTATACTAATTTATAAAAATTAATTATAATTTTTATATTAATAATTTATTATGATTATTAATGTAATGATAAATTAATATAATTTCTATATTAATTATTAATTTATAATTAACAATATAAAAAATTACCTTAAAATTAAATGTAATTATTTAATTAAATTATAGAAATTTTAGATTTTAAAATATGGTTTCAAGTTATTAGTGTTTGTTTTTTTTAAAAAAATTTTTTCCTCCAAAACGACATCTTTTTGCCTTATTGTTTTTGTACTATGACTCTCAAAACTATATCGTTTTGTATTAAATTGTTTTTTTACGTCACATTGAAACGAAATCGTTTTGATTTATAAAAAAAACAAAACGACGTCGTTTTACAAGAAATGAATCAACTCAAATGAAGTGAGTTAGCGGTGCTAGAGTTAAAAATTTAAAGGGTAATTTGCATTAAATCATAGTTTAGGAGCTAACTCGTACCATAGAACATAGTTTAGAGACAAAAATACTTTTTGGGCATAATATTTTCACTGGTCCCAATTTACACACTAAAGCTTTTTCTTTTTTTAGGACAATATAAAGTTTTTTTTTCAATGAATAATATCAGATTTGTATTCATATTAAATAATAGGCAAATAGTTAATATTTAATTAAGCCAATAATACAGTCATTTAGTTATAAGTTTATTTAAAATTCATTCATGAATGTACTTTTTAAGATGATATTGAAGACATAAGGCTCGTAATTGTTTTGTTTTGTTATTTTACCCTTTGAAAGTTTTTTATGTCCACTCAGCGAATTGTATTCGATTTTACAATTAAACCGATCTAGAATCAACATAGAAAATGGTAAACAATTAATTGTGAATGTCCGGTGGAGGGAACCAAAAGGGATAATTTGGTGACGGTGAATGGTAATAAGGTGACAGTGTCGCGAAAAGAATGAAACAGACAGATGCGCATGGCGGAACAGCCAGTCTGTTTATTCATGTTTGTGTTGTGTCAACGTTTTCCTTCACGAGGAAATTGGACAATACTACGGCACATCCCCACGTGAGCAACTGCACGTGGTTTGTTGTTCTTCACTCATCCCAATTTTACATATCACTATTCTTGAAAAAATGTTTGATTGCTAAATTTCAAATCACTTCACCATCATTTGCTTCACGTGAATATTCAGTTTCACTCTCTGGTATACATAAATTTCATTAAAACTCTATAAAATTAATTTACAAATCTGAAATTCGAATATACAGGAATCACAATTAACCAACTGCAGTGTGAAATTGGAGTACCTTTCCAAGCAACCATGCATGCTTAGTAGATTGTTGAAATTTGGCTAGATGTGCAAATTGGCCAATAAATTATACTCTATGTAACGAGTCACTTTCTCAATTTTAACACAATACAATTAAATCTTTGAACTTCAAAATAGATGCAATTAAACCTCTTAACTGCTGTTTCGTTAGCACTATTAATCTATAACTGTTAAATTAATGAGTATAGTTCAGAAACTAATTAGCACTGTCAATGCTTAATTACTCTAATTCAAAATTGAAAATGAGACTCATTTTGTAGAATATAGTTCAAAAACTAATTTGCAATGAAATTTTGTTGATTTGGAAATGTAGTTTAGTTATCCTAGTTACTGTAAGTCGAAGCTAATTCTTGCTCTGTTCAATAGCCTTTCCCCATTGCTACACAAGAGAGAGAATTCAAAAGACTGATATCACTCTTAATGCAGAAACAAAAATGTTCCAGAAATTCCAAATCCAAATGCCTTCGTATCCAAGACCACTCATATCAAGCACATTTCCAATGTCTTGGACATTCTATGAATCTTTCAACCAAGGGAACCTTGCAACTCTCTTATTACATATGAATAAAAAGAGAATCATGCAAATCAGAAGAAACCCAAATTCAAATATGGGATGAATTTTCATATTATTGTCCCTTTTGGAGAATTTCGAGTCAGAGAACTGAAGATCCAGTAGACTTAATCAGCACTTATTTCCATATTTTCACGCATTTATCGTGACTTGCAGATGCAACCATCCCTGTAGGTGGTGATTGAGCTAAAGCTGATATTACACACTCATGAGCAGGAATCGTCATACACTTATTCTCTGCCATGTTCCAGAGCTCCAGTGACTTGATGAGAGTAATGATCAAGAAGACAGGAAGAAACAAAAAAATCAAAATTAGCAATCTATAAAATGCAGAAATTAAAGTAAGTTACAGTTTCGACAACCGGTTTTTTCCTTCAAAAATTTTCCATCATTGCGCATAAGATGGCATAAGATGAAACAAGAACATTTTGCTTCTATAAACATAGGTGCATATCGTTCCTATAAATTAGAGACTAAAAAAACAAAGAATAAAATAAAATGATGGTTTTAATTGAAAAGAATTATTTTTTCATGGAATGACTTTATAAATGCAATTTGTCGATTGGTTTGAACAAATAACAATTTAGAGCATTATGAACTCAACTGAAAAGCATCATCAAACACAAGGGAATAGTGTCATTTCCATCGAATGTCTGAATGCATTATAACTTATAAATAGTACTATGTCACCACATAAAATGAAGTATCACCTGGTAGCCTCCAATGACCAAGAGAGTGGAATAGCTTGGATGGAAAACACATGAATGGAACTTGTTTCCGCTGGAACTGAGTTCATGAATGCACTCTCCTGAGGACAATGACCACACTCGGACAGATTCTTGACTGACGGTTGCCAGGAAATCTCCATTTACATCCCAACAAACCGAGTGAACCTCAGTGGAGTGACCCTGAGAAATGAGAATCAAATGAATTATGCATTGAGCAGGTTCAAACATGAAAAGACATAATAACGAAATTTATTGCTTATTTTGTGTATTGAATTTAAGACTCAGACTTGTAAAGAACGTGTCTGTCTGTCTGTCTCAACATCGAGGATGGACACAACATTCTCTGCTGCTGCAGCCAGTAGATGACCAATTCTCGGCTGAAACCTAACTTGTGCAGTACCTCCCTGCCCCACCAAAAGACAAAAATTTAGAATAACAAATGAACTCGACAGCTTAGAGATTCAGGAATACAGAATAAAAGAAGATTAGAAAAGAGTCACAAGGCTAACCTTAGATATGCGGATGCAAGAATACTGATTGATGTTCCAGAAGCGCATCTCATTGTTGCCATCACAGGAGCAGAAAAGGTCATTCTTCTTAGGGTGGAAGTCGAGAGACATCACATGGGAGGTATGGCCAGTATATGTTTGCAAGGAAAACCTTGGCTGCAACAATAAGCCGTATTTAGTGCCTACAATGTGTCATTTAATTGATATTTGGTATGATATACAGATCCAGATAGTGCATGATATTTGGTGTATGCATTTAGTGCCTAAATATTGTAGATCCAAATAGTAAGTGATATTTCATTTTCGAACTTTTTCAACAAATCAATTAAACCAATGGCTGAGAATCTGATGTTATTGTCCATCACTTCAGCACATTTTAAATTATCTCATAAAAAATGATTGTTTTTGGGGGAATGAAACTCATTCTCCAAGATGAGTAAAGAATTGAATAAGTGATGCTGAATGCACGTTCACAAATATTAAACTAATGCCAAGGAAATAAAGTGGGAGGGGAGAGAATCAAGCACTATAAAGTCAACTTTCCAGTTTTGAGGAAAAGAAGAATAAAGACTTCCACTTATTATTTCCTGCAATTACAGCTCATATGGACAGTTGAATGAATGAATGTTCCATAAGAATAGAAAATTTACTTCTGCAGCATCCCACAATCGAACACTTTTATCAAATGAAGAAGTTGCCAGCTGAGTAGTATTTGGTCTGAAGCGAACATCAGTAATTATGTGGTTATGTTCTTCAGGGATGCATTCTGTTTGCAGAGTGTCTGTGTTCCAAAGCACAACCTACTGACACGAAAACATATACATCCACATTATCATTTATCAAAGAAATATCACCCACAAAAAGTCGATCTTTTTCCTAGTAGCAAGGAAAATGGACTTGTCCCAATAATTTGTAAAAAATTTAACAAACTTTGCAATGGTTCTTTAAGAAATTAGAAAAACAAAGTTTTGTGGAATGATAAGAACTATTCTTGATGTTCGTTTAAGAGTTTGCTACAATGTAGCACACAATGCTCCCATATAGCATTCAATTTTTCTTTAATAAGTACACACTTACAGTATTTTCATACCTTGATAATTTCTATATGATAAGATATCTGCATCTTCACATTTTTTTTTTATGGTTTATTCAATACTTAACTGGTTCATTCTGAATTCAACCACCAATACTGCAATCCAAATATGGAGGGTGCATCTCCAGCACAGGCAACTGAAGCAAATGCAAACTATGAAATAGATGACTAACCAATTCCAACACCAGTACAGAGTCGGCAAGTGAGGCTAAGCATGTGGTTGCCAATATGGTATGTAAAGACTGATTAAATAATGAAAATTATCTGACAGGCGACAAAAGTGAGGGACAGTAAACAAGTCTTATTTGAATTATGACTCTCCAGTCCCTCCTTGCTACCAGACCTTTCAGGTTCCTTTATGCTAACAACTTTCTATATCATTACATTCAAGCATCTGTTTACAATGAAAAGGAACAATATTAAAATGGATCTGATAAATCAATGCCAAAAACCTGGCTAAGGTTAAGGGATGTATGCACCAATTTATTGATAAGATTAGTGGACTGGGAGCAGCTGAAACACCTAAAAGTTGCTAAGTAAATAAGAAGTTGATGAGCTGTTGATATAAAATATACATTTCAAACGCTACTTAGTTCAGCTGTAGCATGCAAGCATTAATTTTACTAGCAACTTCCCTATTTAGCAACAAATGTTGGAGCAACAAGCCAGTCGAAAAAAAGGATAACTAAGCTATATTCATAATGGATAACTGATTTTGGGTGGGTGCTATATGCTCTTTACACCTTTCCACATAAAAGAAGTGCCTTATTCGACCTGCAACTTAGATTTCAAATTCATGCAAGCAACTCCACCAGCAAAATCCAGTGATCAGAATATATTTCTGCCATGTACTATTCTCGACATCAAATAAATTCTTCGTCAATGCACTTTACCTTCTTGTCATGTCCAGCACTGGCCAACAACTTCCCATCTGTAGAGAAATGGCAGCACACTACTTTGCCTTTGCTTTTACATATAGAACCAACTTCATTAAAGGAGAAACCTGAGATGGAGTGAAAACCGATATTGTTATGGTCAATCTGAACAATTTAAATATCAAAAAGATTGAACTCGCACTCACCCTTGGAAGCTTCTGCAGCATGTTCAGAAGGATTCCTTTTCAATGTGCTAAACAAATCCCTTCCATCATTATCATCATGTGAGAGAAAAGATTCAACATTATCATCTAAGGAGCCAACATCTCCGAAATGTTCAATGTCTTCCTGCAATTAAATCTCCAAAATATGTGATGCCTTCCCGCAAGTGACTTGGAAGGGCTGCTTTTGTGCGGTAATTCTGAGGAACTATAAATGCATGTATAATGGTCTATACACATGGACAATAAATGGAAACATATTTGTATAGGCTGAATTCAAGCAAGCAGTGGTGGAAATAAAGTTTTAAATTCAGGCACACAAAGTTAAACATTAAGAAGGATAAAAATGAAATATTGATGGAAACATTAAGGTAAGAACAAACAATACAAAAATTTAAGGATCAGTTGGATAGTGAACAGAATATGAATTAAACTTCCGTTGAATTATGTGGGTCTTGACAAAAAACACGAAAAATTTTGGGAGGCCATAAGCCTTTTTTGAAGGATGTCATTTTGTGAAGTCTTAAAGCCTATAAGCTGCATAAGCAGTCATGTAGTATTAAGGACAGCAAGTTGCAAATCAATTAGGACTTAGGGGTGCATACCAGCTGGTTTGTAGATGACGCAAGAGCTCCTGTTCCATCAGCACCATACATCATCATGCCCTTTGACATGCTATTGACATGCTGCATATTTCCAGCCGTTGAAATTCCATCACCAGGGGTGTGAGTTGATGGAGTTGATGGTTGAGAGTTAGAAGGGCCAACAGTGTTTCCTGTACCAGTACTATTAGCAGGACCAGAAGATGAAGGACCTTTCCTTTTTCGGTTATTCTGATACACCAGAAAAGAACAATCATCAGTCACTAATTTTACGGTAAGAAAGTCCATTGCACCATTGCTATGTAGAATTTTATAAAAATAAATAGGAAGAAGGAATAAGTATGAGACTTTCAAGTAACTCCAAAACCCATAAAGAAAATAAAAAAGGAAGAAGTGTCATGTCAACTAATATAGAGACAACCTGCACTTGTGATTGCAAAGGATCTTGTTGCTGAGAGGATGACTGTTGCATCTGAGGCACATTCATCTGCTTAAAAAATTTTTAGCACAATGAACACCAAAAACTTTTTACCCAAAAGAAACCGTTCAAATCTGATAGAGGAATCATGAAGCTTCTGGTAATTTAGAAGATTTCAGAAATAATAATACTAAAAAATCTCACCTTTGATGAAGTTGATTGCATGGGAGAACCAATAGATCCATCATTTGCATTTTGTTGGCCATCTTTGGATGGTAAAGTGCCTCTAGGCAAGCCCCTAAACTTTCGTGGATCTGTATCTCCATAGATAGGTGAATTAGCAAGATTGCCTTGTGCTTGAACCTGTGCCAAGAGCTGTTGCTGCTGCTGTGGTAAAAGCTGGAACTGACTTGCACCATGTAAAAGAGGCCTTTGAACTTGTGCACCCAAACTTGGTCGAATTTGATCAATCCCCTGTATAGTTTGGTAACAGTAATAACAGTATTGATTGTGAACAACATAAATCCTTAAGACAAATAAGCTTCAACATAGAACTTGCAAGGAAAAAAGAGTTTCAACATAAAACTTACTGTTAAGGGCCATCCTTTTAATGGAAGACTGCTGCCTCCAGGGTTCAATCCTGAAATAAAGGGAGCAAAAGTTAATTAGAAAAGTTAAATGTCTAATATATTACTCCCCGTGTCCCATAAAGATAGGCTTACTACTATATTTTCACAAACTAAGAAAATTTAGGTATTATGGTTGAACTATATATCTTTCCTAATATAACCCTATGTTAATTGGGGGAATATTGTAAAATTAAGAAACAACAGCTCGTATTTGTTGATAACAAGTCCCACTCGGTAAGGGCATAATAGAGAATTAACAAAACAACTATATTTTCAAAATGGAAGAGGCCTATAATTTGACACAAATGAAAAAGGAAAGTAAGTTTATCTTTGTGGGGCAGAGACAGTAGAAGATAATCCAACAAAATACTAGAGCAGAAAATAGCAGTTAGTCACTGTGCAGCATATGCACTTCAGCAAGGCCATACTAGATACTTGGTTCCTCATTTGGCTATGCACACACATAGAGGAACATTTGTAAATGGAAAATTCTGTTCATAACTCATCTACTTATTGGTAAATGAGAACATTTCCTTAGTAATCCCATAGCCATTACTTTTCCTAGTTGTTCTTAATAGCTTGCCTTTTGATCTCACATGCTATTCTTTTTAAGTTCCTCAAATAAAGGAACACTTATATATGTAAAAGTTTCTCCATAACCCATCTACTTCTTGTTAAAAAAGAAAATTTCCTTACAAAAATTCCACATAGCCATTTCTTTTCCTATGTTGTTCTTAATAGCTTGCCTTTTGATCTCACTTGCTATTGCTTTTAAGTTCCTCAAATAAAATGCCAATTATTAAGTCTCTGTTTTCCTCAATGCAACTCATTATTAGATGCTAGTTCCTCAGTTATTTGAATTCCTAAATTTTGTGCCAAATCAACGCCCACAACTTTCTTTCATAGAGCATCAATGCTTCAAGGTGTCACACGAGCTTTCCCATTTCATTACAATCAATCTAATGCATTTTGTTAACAAAAGAGGATAACAATCACGCATCCTTTTTCAGTTCTCCAACAGAGAACTGTGTATTTTACCCGCATTTCCTATTCCAGCCTTTGACTGCATAATCCCCTGCCCATAGATTGAAGAAGGATCCATAGGCAAAGATCTCTGTGCAGCACCTAAGTTGACTTCACTTTTGATGTCCTGAAAACAGAAACCAATAACCAATAAAATAAAGATGTGAAAACTTGCAGCAAATAATTAAGAACATCTTGTCCAAGTAGTTACAGTGGTCTGCTGAGCTCGTGCCTGGATTTGCTGCAGTGCTGCACTAATGCTCCCAGAATTTCCTTGGACTAACTGGCTGTGTCAGCACAAAAAGGTCAACATGCCTAGAAATATGGGAAAGAATGGTCTAATAAAGTTTATTATTAAATTCATCAAGAATGATCATCAGAGATTTATGAATTTATTTACCTAGGATGATTTGTTGCTGGTTTTAGTAGAGGCATCCGACCATCAAGGAGGGGCAGTGATGTTTCAGAATCCATTGGATTAGAGTGTTTCATACGTTCCTCATACATTTTTGCTGCCATTGCACTTGCATTTGATTGCCCAATCATTCCTTCAGAACCAATTGCATTAACCGTACCACCAAGAGTTGCACCATTAGGACCCCTCTGTTGCAACTGTGCTTGACGCATTAACTCCAACTGCTGCAATTGCAGCTGTTGTTGCTCCTTTGCTTTGATTTGTTGTGCCTATTTATCAAGGTCAGAAAAGAGCTAAATAAAAAATGAGCATAGGATGCATGATCAGTCTGCTTAAAATATGCATACAAATGTCAGAAGCCACCTCTATATATGCTGCAGCAGCCACAGAATGCTTCTCATTTGTCCTTGCAATAAAAATATCCCAGAAGACAGACCACCATTCAAATAGAAAACCTCCTGGAGCATCAATTGCTGCATATTCAAGCACGTAATTTCATGTTTTCCTTAAATTTGCCAATTCCTTCACACTCTAGCTTTAAGTAGCCAATTAAAACCAAGATGAAAAAGTATATATATATATTCCACTTAAATTTTATTCAAAAGCATAGCAATCATAGTCAATTTGTCATGTCATTAATTCTAAAAGAATCATTAATTAGAAAAAGTATCAGCGTCGTTATCTCTGTATCAACATATACCATAAACTGCTTTCCTATCAATAATGTCACTCAAAAAGTGGAGTAAAGCCAATATTAAGCAATTGAATAATTTACCTACGGGATCTGGGGCTACTTTCCCTTCAGTCATAAAGGACTTCGCGGTGGCATGCAATTTCTTCTTCACCAAATAATCGTATATGTACACATCAAGCCTGCCATACACCAGAAGAACATCAAAAATTATAACTTATCCCGCTACAAATACATAAATTACAACAAGTACAAAATCAAGGTAAAAAAAAATTTGAAAACAAGCAACAGAACCTACATCTTATCAGCTTCCCAATTACTCTGCGCCATGGTTTCGGCTTAAAACCACAAACCAAGGCTGCTAAAAACCTCAAAACAGCAAAATGAAAGAAAAGTCAATTCGATAATCTGAAATTCATCCTCTTCAACTAAATTTAAATTCTAATTCTTGGCTTACTGAATTCAATTGTGCTGATTCCTCAAAAAAAAAAAAAACATTCACTAGAAAAACAAACCTTTAAGTTTGATGTCTTGATGGATCAGAAAGCCTGCATTACCAATCTTGGAGTCCTGCACAATAGCACGATCTCCATTGATCAAAAGTTTCTCTGAATATAACACCAAAATAAATTTAAAAAAATCACAGAATATTTCAAAAATTAACGAGATAATCTTGAATTAAGATCCATAAATACCAGATTATTTCACCGATGCTTTGACAATTTATAGTATACCTAGTAAAATTGGGGTTTCCCAATTAGTGAACTACAAGGAAGGTTTTTTCAACAGAGGAGAAAGAGAGAGAAGAGTGTTCGAATGGATCCGGAGCTGAGGCTTGGAGCAGAAGCTGAGGTTCGGAGTACGAGGCTGATAGATTTTTTGGTTCAGGCCACGTGTATGGCTGAAAATTATATTTTTCTTGATAATAGCCGTTTCATTATTTAGGTAGGAGAATCATCGGGCGTGCATGGATTGGTTACGTGGACGAAAGCTTTTAAAAAGACGTGTAATTTTACCGCAAATATGGGGATTCAATACCCGAGCCGAATTTCCCGACTTAGCCTTCAGGTTTGGATTATATTAAGGCTATATTTAAAATTTAAAATTAATAGAATTTATTCATAAATTTATATTAAATTTATTTATTTGACTATTTTTTCAAAATTTTTCATTTTTCAGTGTTTAAATGGAAAAGTCTAAAATTATAATTGTTTATCATTAAATGATTGTTTAAAATTTTTATTCCAAAATTTTTTTAATATATTAATAATATTATAAAACTATCTTTAATTTAAAAAGAAAGTAAAAAATATTTTTTTAATTTCAAATAATTAATTTATTATTATTAATAATATGTAGTAAATTATTAATAAAAATATTTTTTAGTTTTTTATAATGTAATTAGATATTATAATGTATAATAACTTTCCAATTTAAGAACAAGAGTTTCTTTTCCAAAATTTAATTTATTAAATATAAAGGGAGGAGTACCATTGTCTTTATTTTTTAATTATCTGTCAACTTTTAAAATAACTATTTTTTTTTATTTTGTAGTATACGATGTAATTGATTACATATGCTTAATTAATAATAAATTTTTAATATTTAATAAAATAGCAAAATTGAAAATTAATTGTTAATTAAATGAATTATGGTTACTGAACCAAATATCAGTATAAGAAAAATTATTTTATTAATATATAAATTTTACAGTTAGACAAAACAATAGAATTTTTAAAATTTATAAATTTTAAAATCTATAAATTTTATAAAATTTATAAATTTTAAAATCTTTCAATCCAAATATCATCTAACAGTTTTTGCTTTATCCTGTTTTTTGAAATATAATTTTAAGATCAAGTCGTAATTTGATTCATTTTCAAATTAATGAACACAATTGGATAAATGCTTTTGATACTTTATTTTTATTTATTCGTACAAAAATATATTTACTATTTAAAAGAAAAAAAATAAATATTAAATTATATTTTATTTTAAAAAATAATTTAATTTGTAGGATAAAGAAAAATAAAAATAATCATATATTTATTAAAAGTAAATTAAAATAAATTTTTTTTATTAATTATCATTACCTATTTATATAATATTTCAAAATATTCTGTTATACTCTCAATTTTCCTATCCTTAAAAGAAGAATAAATTAAATAAAATTAAAAAGTTAAAAGAAAATATAAGAAATGAATTTTTCATTATTATTAGAGAAATTTATGCGCAAAACTGATTTTTTAAAGTTTTTTTTAATTTTACCGTGTTCCACAGTTTTTCATTTAAATTTTCTTTCTTTTCATTTTTATTAAATTTTTTTTCAAATATTAAATTTTACTACGTATTTAATATATTTGTCATCTAATTAAAATATAATAGCCATATTTCATTGGTTAAACGTGTATTTAAAAATTTCATTAACATATATAGCTACCAACTGTTTTTATATATGCATTTATTTATTTTTAATTATTATTTAATCAACTTAATTAGTCAAAAATATGTAATTTTATATTTAATTAACTTATTTACTACAATAAACTTGACAAATTTTAATTAAAAAAAATATAAATTTGTATTTAGTTGACTTAATTAAGGTTATTTACCTTAGGTAAACTTTGAAACAAACGTTTAGTAAACTTTCGATAAATTTTTAGTAAATTTTTGGTAAATCTCAAATAAATTTTAAATAAACATTTATTAAACTTTTGGTAACTTCAATTTTTATTAATTTTTTTTTGTAAAAATTGGTTAAATCTTGGGTATAATTTGAGTAAAATTTAAGTAAATATTTGATAAATATTTTACTACTTCAATTTTTATTAATTTTTGGAATAAATTTCAGATAATTCTTAGATAAATCTTAAGTAAAACTTGTATAATATCAACTTTTATTAATTTTCTGATAAATATTGAATATAATTTGAGTAAACTTTAAGTAAATTTTTGAAAAACTTTTTGTAACTTCAATTTTCTCTAATTTTATAGTAAACTTTTGATAAATTTTGAATAATTATTGAGTTAATTTTGGTAAATATTGAGTAAATTTTGTTCAATTTTAACTTTAATTAATTTTCTAGTAAATATTTAATAAATTTTGGGTACAATTAAGTAAATTTTAAATAAATATTTAATAAATTTTTGTAACTTCATTATTTTTATGGTAAATATTTGGTAAATTTTAATTTTTAACATTTTCATAACAACTTTAGGTGATTTGATATTTTTGAAAAAAATTTAGATGCGCCCAATATTTTGGAAAAGACTTTAAAGCATCGTATTTTTATAAATATTTAACATTTTTTTCTATTTTTGTAATATTCCCTTATTATTATATTACTGTGGCTTTCAAATGGGCCCAATGTCAAGGCCCATGCCACCTTGCGGTGAAAGAATTTATGGGCTTAGATAATCCAAACAAAATGTTAGTGTAAAATGAAAGAATTTATGGGCTTAGACAATCCAAACAAAATGTTAGTGTAAAATGAGAAAATTACTCTACATCAGTCTTTTGTAACAATATTCTACAAAGAGCATCCACTTTCATTAAATCCATAAAGATCCCTTTCCTAAAAGAATATTATCTAAATAACCATTATCTTTCATTAGATATTAGAAATTTTTTTTTTCTCACCCTCTCATCGTCTCTTTCATTTTTTCTAGCCTTTTAAATTTATTCAAATCACTTTTTTTTTTCAAATCATCTATCCATTTGTTAGTGGTTTTCAGTCACAATATCATATTTTGAAGTAGTAATTTTTTTTCTTTTTAGGATAAATTTCTCCAAAAACTTCTATTTTCTCTAATTGCTTCATTCAAAATGAGATCGGTTGTCCAAGAAAGAGTTGCTAATGTTTGGAGCTTTTACAAACTTCTGTGTATACGCAGAAGTATGTTATGAGTTACCTGTATTGCTTTATGTATGATAATGAGGGCTTCTTTCTCTGTGACTTTGGTCTTTAATTTCCTTTTTGATTTTTAATATGGTAATTTCGGTTTCGCTAATTTCTCTAATTCTTTTCTTCGGATTGAGATTGTGAGTGACTTACCATATAATGGATCTGATGGCAAAGGACAAAAAGAGAAAGTGGAAAAATTTTGAAAAGGATAATAGTCTGTGTTTTTTTTTTTAATTAAACATTTTTATCCTTTTTCTTATTGATTTGGTTTAATTGCCTATAAATTTTAAGTTTTTGTGAAGAAATTGATATTTATGTTAAAAAAAGTTGTTCATCTATTGGTTTTTCTGTTCAATTTATTTTAGTTTCTTATAGCTAATGGTGATCTATAGTGCAGGGTTATTGTTTTGTCAGCAATTGCCTCATATCAGATAATATGCCTAACACAAATAAATAAATTTTTAGTATAATTCCTTTAGCAATTAAACTAATCATAAAATTATTCTGTTACTTATTATCTATTATTATTATTATTATTTAGCTTTAGTTTCTTTTATCTCTAACTTTAAAATTTCCTTGTAAAATTTTTTCGTCTTATTCATTTATCAAGCTTAGACAAACCATTCAATATTTTTCCCATTCAATTAATATTAATTAATATTTATTAACTTATTAGCAATTTACTTAGTTAATTCTTCAATAAATATAATTTTTTCCAAACAAAACCAGCCCCTAACTCTTTCAACTTTTGCATCAATCTTTAGCAATTAACCCTCCATTTTTTTTTGCTTTTCTTCTTCATCAATTAACATAATTTAACATCATTAAATTTCAATTACGTTCAACCGTTTCTATTTCATTATTATTGTTATTTTTTTTAGTAAATCTTCCTAATACAAAGTAAAATAAGGTATAATTTCATCTTAGATTTAAGATCTAAGGAGAGAAAACGAAAAGAACAACTTACTCAGAATCCAAAGTCAGCCAAACCACTCCCCTCACAATTTATTTTCTTTTCTTCTCAACCTCTCTCTTGATTTATCCCATACAACTTTGCTTAAATTCTTACTCCCTAATTCCCATCCAAAAATCTTGGAGAAATTTTGTAGGCAAAGAAAAGGCTTAAAAGAGCGGCCATAGGGTAAAGAAATAGAAAGAAGAGAAGATAAAGATGGAGAAAGATTTTTCTTTTAGTTAAAAAGATCACTTTTGCCATTCTATAGTCTAATTAATATATAATTAATTTAATCAATTATATAATTATTAGACACATTCACTTAAACTTTGCCAGGTGGAGGAAAGAAATAGAACCAAAGTGAGTATCCTAGATTTGTGCCCATCTATAAATATAAACAAAACAGTTAAAAGTGTGAATGTAGTAATATGACTAGGTTTGGACGGAAGTGAGGTGAGTGGTTTATTTATTTAATTAAAATTTTTTTTCCTTTTACTTATTTATTATATATATCTATACATATATTTTTATTTATAATTTTACATTTGTTTTCATTAT
>CATIWF010043413.1:0-37103 GCA_949630135.1 Balakata baccata
TGATTTCCTTCATGCTATGTTTCATATCATGGACTTTCATTAATCAGTTTAAGATTTATATCAATTCATATGCAAATGAATACTAATATAATGAAAGAATGCCTTTATGAATGTGTACACTAAGTGCTTAAGGCGATTGCCTTTTGGGCATATCTCTAACAATATGATTACATAATTTTGGGCTTGCAAATACCTTGAGAATTAATATATATGAATTATGGCATATAACATGCAAATATGGAATGAGATAAAATTACGGTCTATCTTATTAAAAGGAATTATGAATATGTATAATTGCCCATTTTTCTTTACAATGACGAGACTTAGGATAGATGACATGTCATTCAGGGTCTTTTACATTACCGTAGGAATTATTATATGATTCTTATTTTAGGCAAAGTAGCTTAAACTCGGGGAATGCTCTTATCCATAATGCTAGCAACTTTTTATATTACACAGTAATGTGGCTTAAGCTCTAGGAGTGCCCTCGACTCAAGCTCAGGGCAAGCATTATTAAAGACAAACACAGACAGGAGAATGGGGTGGCTTAAGCTCTAGGAGCACCCTTGATCCTACTTATACACAGATGTTGTTATACCCAGTCAAGGTGGCTTAAGCTCTGAGAGCGTCCTTTTAAGCTCGGGATAAGTATTATTACAGATAGACACAGATAGGTAAATAGGGTGGCTTAAACTCTAGGAGCGCTCCTGATACTACTTATACACATATGTTGTTATACATAGTCTACTAGAGATGTGCCCAAAAGGCAATTGCCTCAACCACTTAGTGTACACATTCATAAAGGTATTCTTTCATTATATTAGTATTCATTTGCATATGAATTGATATAGATCTTAAATTGATTAATGAAAGTCCATGATATGAAACATAGCATGAAGGAAATCATGATAGGATCATGATAATAAAATTTCTATCATGTGTTATTATATTAGTATCTAAATTATCCCTAGTCATAGGATCAACAAGACGAGACATTATTGATCCAGACAGACTAGCACATGTTATACTTCTTAATTGGATCAAGCAGTAGACCTCATAAGTTATGAGCATGAGATGTTCAAAGTTAACATGTAGATGCTTGCTAAAAGTAATCAAGTACATTTGATGACCTACTATGAGACAATCATATGGATTATCTATTCAAATGTCAATGATAGTCTCATCATAGCAATGGTGCATCTATCCTTAGACTTGAGGTACTCAAGGATATCTTGGATCCTGATTATGTGCTTTGACTCATTCCTTATTGCCTCTTAGAGGTCGCCAATAGGGTGGTGATTGGGTACAACTTGAGGTATTCAAAGTTAATTGGGTAGCCAACAGAGGATTCACTACTCCTAATAGAGGGAGAGTATACCTACGGGCTCTTGTTAGGATCATTACTCGGGAATCTCTGGCTAGAGTGGAAACGTCTTGAAGATAGTCTTTAGTGACATGTCTAATAGAGTAATGAGTCTCAAGGACAAGATCTAACATCACTTGGGCTAGGTGTGACGTAGTTAGTCTAGTAGGAGTTGATATATAGTCCATACTCTGAACCGAGTGAGGTATAGAATGGTGAAAGGATAAATTGTACATATTGTTGTCTATGTAAAGGTTTGTAGTCAAACCATTGACTTTTCGGTCAATTGAGAGTCACGATGAGTTGCTAGATACCGCTCATAACTTCCTCAAATTAATTGTTAATTAGGGTGGCCAACATAACCGGAAACCTAATGGGTCACATGCATTGGATGTGTGAAAAATGAGTAAAATGGTCTTAGATGAGATCTAAAAATATAAGAAAATTATTTAGGGTCGGATTGTGATGGGATCACAAGAAAAAAAACCGAAAAAATTACTCGAGTGAGTTGCGGCCTGTGCAGGCCACTAACCTGCCATGGGCTTGTGGTAGGCCAGTGCTTGAATGCTGGGCTTTCAGGGCAAGCCCTGCGCGCAGGTGCTGGTAGAATTGGCCAAGTTTTGGCCAATTTGGCATAACCTATTTTGGTAATTTTTCCAATCATAGGGTGTTTGGAAACACTTATAAATAATATTTTTAATTAGAAAAACTGAGGAGCCACTATAGAAAATTAATAGTTTATTTTCTTAGAATTTCTGTCAAATAACATACACAATGCTAGCACATTGTGTGTGTTCAAACCATTATCCTTATGGTTTCTTTCTTCCATTTCCACTTGAATTATCATTAGAGATAATTCAAGATTGAATTGTTGGGTTTGCTACAACCCAACAAGAAGGAAATTTGAAGAATTGGTTCAAAAAATTAAAGGTATAATTTCCAACTATGATTTTGTTAAATTAGTTTTAATGACATAAGTAGAATCTTATGATTCGGATTTTGATTTTTTTGTTTCCGCTAATATTTTGTATATAAGATATATGTTCAAAATCCAACATTGGTATCAGAGCCCCCCTGTACTCATTAAAATTAATTTTAATTTAAGGTGCAATTGGATTGCATGGTTTTGATGATTTTGGATCTTTTGGTTTGTAAAATTGAAATTAATTAGTAAAATTTGTTTTACATATTTTTCTTTCTATGATCTGATCATGAGATGATTGAAGATAATTATAGTAATTAAAAAATGGTTTGAATATGATTCAAATAATTAATTTCGAATTTATTATAATATTGCTGAAAATTGTATTGTTGATGAACATGTGATGTTGTTTAGATTAATTAGTTGAGCTGTTCATATTTTTCTTGTAATTTGATTATGAAAAAATTTCTTTAGACATATTGAGAATGTGTTTAAGCTATTGGAAGTGTCCAATAATTAATTAAAAATTGTTTTAATTATTTTTCAAACAAACACCGAAATGGGTTTGTTGAGGATACCTGACAGAACTGTATTGTTTGATTTTTTTGTATGTGAATATTTCATTTTAAGCACATTAAAATAATTTTTATATGATTAAAACTATTTTATTTTAATGTTAGATACATGCCAAAATCAATTTTCCTGAATTTAGATTTTCAAATTAATTCTAGACAGCAAATGAGTCATTTTGAACGTCTTATGTATTAGTTCGTTTGTCTTGATGATTTTGGCTTGTGCTAAAATTATTTTGATGGACTTGAGTTGACCTAAAGATACTTAGAATGATGATTTGAGGTTCTGAAAATTTTGGAAAATTTTGGAAATTAATTGAAGTTGAGCAAATGACATATTTAGTTTGACTAGAAAGTGGCACGTATGTTAAAATTAAATTGTTTAATTTTTGATATCATAATAATTTGATTTTAAGATGAATTAATTTTGAATTAATTCTGGAAATATAGAATTCAATTCAATTTGATTAATTATTAAATTTCATATTAAAATGACATATAAAATTAAATTGACCGAAACAACAAATTAAATTAAATGTTAACTCTAAGAAGTTGAGCAATTATTAAACTTATATCATCAATTAAACTTATACTTTATTAATTATTAAATTCAATTTTGATTTTGAATCAATATAAGGTGAGCAATTTCTATTATAGTGAGACTAGATAGTGGTGTGTATGATAAAATTGAATTATTTGATTTATGACATCATTATAACTTGGACTTAGGATGAATTATTTTCGAATTAATTTTATGGAAATATGTAGTTTTTAATTTAATATGATGAAAAGGATTAAAATCCATATAGAAATTACACACAAAGTGGTATTATCCTAATCAACATAAGTAGACAATTTCGATTCAAGTGTTGAAACTGGTTTTCAAATTAGAATCCAAAATTGTCATTTTGTATTTTACATTTCTTTATATATTAGAAAATGCATGTTAGGAGTGTATGGTATGCATGATGGATGATTATGGACTTAAGTGAATTTGATTGAGCATGCATGGTTATATTTGGTTTATAGTAAATATGGTCTGTATGTCTCTGCCTCTTCTTTTGTCTTATGTATTTCTTTTCTCATCTCACTTTTCTTAAATGTAAATTGAGATTTTCTATTTTGAAATATGTAATTAGATTACATAGGATTAGGATAGATTGGAGATGCAAAGGAGCAAGAAACAAAGATGCGGTGCCATAAATAAGAAGACTTAGAAATAAGAATTTGATTTCTATTTTAAGTTTTAACACATGCATTAACCTAGGTAAGACCTAATCAATCCCTCTTTGGCTCAATGGATTGATATTAATATATCCATAATCTTATCATATAGTTAATGTAACCACCTTTTTATATTCTTGTGATGATGAATGTAAAAAGCATGCTAATTTATATATGAGATTTAATTAAACAAAAGTCCATCAATAAATAATAATTAAGACTAATACCTTCCATTAATATGTTAAGAACCAGAGTTCTTCTGGAGTTAGGGTTGTTGAGTTGACTCAAGTCCACTCTATAATAATATGTTCGAATCATTGAAATATGATTTCATGATTAATGGGTTGGTTTTAATGGATAACATTGATTTGTTGAGCTGACTAAAGGTCAATATGAATTGGAGGTAGTGTTGTGTGAGTGTACATGGATATACGTATCAAGAGTTGATAGCCAAATGATTTGTGCACATGTCAATTAGTTGATAGCACAATTCGGCAATTGCATGCAAAGATGCAATTGGTATGGATCAGATTCATACCAGTTTGACCTAGATAGATTGTCGAGCTGATTCAAGGTTATTTTTAAGTTGAAATTGGATACCAATCCACTAAGAGAACTTACACCTAGGTTCTTTTGGATTCATAGTAAGGGCTATGGGTTTGGAATAAAATAGTGAGAGCTATAATGCATTTATTAAGGACCTAATAATCATGCATTTCATATACATTTTCTAACATGAACTTTTTACATCTAAGTTGCTAGAATCATCATCATGTCTTCAAACGTGAACTTGAGATCTATATTGGAGTCAAACTAGTTGACTGGGCCAAACTTCTTAGACTAACTTAGGAATTTGAGTATAGTTCTCAAAGCTGATTACATAACTTATATCCTAAATGAGATGCTTACCACCCCACTTGCTGATGATGCCACCACTGATGAATAGTTGGCATACAAGAAGTATCTTGATGATAGTGAGTTGGCGGGCTGTATTATGCTCAACTCTATGTCACCTACGCCTTAGAAACATCATGTGGCTATAGATGCCAATACCATAGTCTTCCATCTTAGGGAGCTTTTTGGTAAGCAAGCGAGATTTGAAAGGTTCAAGATCTCCAAGTTGCTCTTCTGCTACAAGATGGTTGAGGGGATATCTCTAGTGTAACATGCATTAAAGATGAATGGGTACATTGAGAGGCTAGGTGCTTAGCCTTAGTGATAGACCATGAATTAAGTATTACTAGCTTACCCGATAGTTATGTACATTATGTGCTAAACTATAGGATGAATAAGATTTCATCCATTATACCCGAGCTTATCAATTTACTCAAAACAGTTGAGCCTTCTTTAATGAAGACCTGTATATTGGGAATGGAGCAAGAGTTACTGCATTAGCTATGGGAACCTATATTTTGACACTCCCTAGTGGATTTGTTTTGAATTTGGACAATTGTACTATATGTACCTTCTTTAATGAAGAATATTATTTCATTTTCTTATTTAAATAAGAACAATTTTCATTTAAATTCTAGTAACAATTGTTATTCTATTATATTGAATGATATTCTTTATGGGACTGGAACACTGTGGAATGGTATCTATATTTTAGATATATCGAATTTTATCCTTAATATAAATAATAACAAAAGATTAAAATAAGACAACCCTAAACCATCCTACTCATGGCATTGTCACCTTGGCCATATTAGTGAGAGCCGTATGACTAAGCTACACAAGAATAGTAGTTTAGGGTCATTTGATTATGAATCATATGATATATGTGAATCTTACTTATTAAGCAAGATGACAAAATAACCTTTTAAGGGAAAGGGTGAACGTGCCAATGAGCTATTAGATCTAATACTTTCAAATGTATATAGTCCAATGTCCATGCATGCCAGAGATGTTTATCTCTACTTCATTACCTTTATCAATGATTACTCATGATTTGGGCTTGTGTTTCTTATAAGATACAAATTTGATGTATTTAAAAAGTTCTAAAAATTCAGAAATTAAGTAGAGAAACAACTTGGCAAAAGTATTAAAACAATTAGATCATATTGAAGTGGTGAATACTTAAGTCAAGAGTTTCAAGGTTATCTAAGGGATAATGGAATATTATCCCAACGAACTCCACCTTAAATGCTATAACACAATGGCATGGCTTAAAAGAGAAACCAAACCTTGTTAGACATGGAGAGGTCAATGATTAGCTTGGCAGAACTCCTTAAATCATTTTGGGGTTACGCACTAGAGACTGCAATTTATATTTTAAATAGAGTCTCTTCCAAGATAGTTGATACTATTCCATATGAGATGTGAAAAGGTAAAATGCTCATTCTTTCTCACATGAAAGTATGGTGTTGTCCAGCTTATGTAAAGCAGAGAATGTCAAACAAGGTAGAGACTAAGTTTAATAGATGTCTGTTTATGGGATATCCAAAAGGAACAAATGGATATCAATTCTACCACCCCTTGGAACAAAAAGTGTTTGTTTCAAGACATGTTATCTTCATAGAGAAAGAGTTACTTCTAAAAGGAGATAGTGAGAGCAAGATTGAATTTGAAGAAGTTCAAGATACTCAAGTAGCTGCAGATCAACTCCTAAACCAAATCTATTACTCATGTAGATGAAGTAGTAGCTGAAACTTCTAAAGCATAATAGCTTCGTAGATCTAGTAGGATATGCATTATTGCTGAAAGATATGGATTTCTCATTCGTGAACAGAATGAAGTATTGCTCATAGAAGATGATGAGCCTACTACCTACGAGGAAGTTCTACATAGTTTAGAATGTGATAAATGGCTAGTAGCCATGAATGGATTCCATGTACGAAAACCAAGTATGGACTTTGGTTGACCCACTCGAAGGGAGAAAACCCATAAGGTACAAGTGGTGAAGGGTTTTGAACGTGTATCACATACATATTACTCAGTGAAAATTAAAATTTTTCAAAACCCGAAACAAGAGAATCAGTTTATGCTAATTAAAACTAATTTAACAAGGCAAAATTTAGAAATTATAAATTATACCTTTATAATTTCTTGATTTGTTTTTCAACTTTTCACCTTGTTAGGTTGTAGCAAACCATAACAATCCAATCTTGGATTGTCTCTAACAATATCCATATGAAGATAAGAGGTTGAAACCATTAGAGAGATGGCTTGAACATATCTCAAAGTGCTAGCAATGATATATGTTCCTTTGAGAGGAAAAATTAAACTCTTTAATTTTTCTTGTTATCTCTAAAATATTTTTTTCTCCTAAAATATTTTTCCTTGTCTATTTTCTATCTTTTGGAGTGAAGAATGTCTTTATGAAAGTGTACACTAAGTACCTAAGGCGATTGCCTTTTGGGCACATCTCTAACAATCTCTCACTTGCACTAAAACCAATTGCCTTTATACATTGCACCACAGGTGAAGATATGACTATCATATTTCTTTTGGGGTTTTGGTCTAGCGACTCGATCAGATATTTTTTGACAGTGGCAACTCTTTCACTCATTACATTACATCTACCATTGATTTCTCTAATCAATTGATAAGATTGAGTACATGTTTGGACCTTTTGTTGAGACCATGATTCCTTTGCACATGCAATGGCTCTATTGTTGTTCCAATCATATTGGATTTATAATACTAGGAATCACTTCTGACTTTGTGATGAATTCGCTTATCCAAACTGCTTCCTCAACTACCTTGGAAGTTGTAATGTACTTTCAGTTGTATAATCTGCAACCATTACCTATTTGGAACTCTTCCAATCGATTGCATAACCATTTAATTCTAATACACAGCATGACTAGAGTTTTGAGTTAACTTTATCGAATTGGATGTTGGCATCTATAATCCTGCTTACCTCAAGCTTAGTTTCTCCTTAAACCAAGAATACATCCTTATCCTTCTCAAGTATTTAAAGATGTCCCTGACAGTCACCCATAAAACCATTAGGGGATCATATTAATATCCACTCATGACATTCACAGCTTAATATCCATTAGGCCTAGTACATAGCATAACACAAAGTGCTTCCAATAGCCAAAACTCATGGAGCGTCACTCATGCTCATCCATTTTCTTATGCCTTTGGACATAAAGGCTTAGGGAGAGTAATCTTATCGATCATAGGAATATCTTATAGACTATTTTATGCTAACTACTTTAGCATTTATCTATTTAGACTAAGAAAGACTATGTAACCTCTTAGATCTATCTCTATAGATTTTAATCCCCTTCTAGTGGATTACTTTTTAAATATTTCTTGGAGAAATATTTTAAAGTAATAAATTGACTAACTTAAAATGAGAGATTGTTTCCTATTAATAGTATGTCTTCCACATACTTCAATAAGAATAAAATAGCACTCCCGCTAATCTTCTTGAAAACACGAGATTTATCCACATATTATGAGAAAAACAAACTATTTGATTACCTCATCAATTTGGATGTTTCAACTCCCGGATATTTGCATCAATCCATCAATGGATTTTGCAATTTACATCCTGTTTTGCAATCATTAGATATGAATCTCTTAGGCCGTGTCATGTACACATCTTAAGTCAGATTTCCATAATGAAACCTGTCTTCATATCCATTTGCAAAATCTCATCACAATAAGTAGCAATGGCTAGGAATTACATGATGGATTTAAGCAAAATATATGGAGTAAAAAATCTTATCAAAGCTAACATTAGTCTTTAACGATGTCTTTTAACTACCAACTCTAACTTTATAGGCAACTATATTACCTTCCATACCGGTCTTCTTAAAGACCCATTTGCACCCAATAAGACTTTGTTCCATTAGGTGGATCAACCAAAGTCCTTACTTGGTTTACAAACATGGAATCCATATTCGACTTATGGCTCATAGTCATAAGTCATATTCTGAACTTTTTAGAATCTCTTCATAAGTAGTAGGCTCATTATCCTCTATAAATAATATGACCATTTTGTTCACTTATAAGAGATATATATCTCTTAAGAACAAGTTGTATCCTACTTTACTTATAAAGCACTTGTGTTTCATAAAGTCTTACTGTTACTTCATCTATATAAATAACATATTTAGGCTTTGTCAGTTGATTCGTGTTTGCTTGAGTATATTTGAACTTCATTAAGTTCAATCTTGCTCCTATTATCTTTTTTATAGAAGAGACTTTTCTTTTGAAAGATAGCATACTTTGAACAAACACCTTTTGTTCAAATAGTGGTAAAACTGATATCCAAATGACTCTCATTAGTTATCCCATATACAGAAGTTAGGTTAGATTGAGTTTTTAACTAATCCAACATTATCTACTTGTCTTAAACAGGATAATCCCAAACTTTCATTTATGAAAGAATAGGATTTATTTTATTTAATATCTTATATGGAACAACATCAACTGACTGATAATGTATTATGTTTATCACATAAACAAAAGTTCATGACTATAAAAGGAACTTTAAGGAATTTTAAAAGCTATTATATACCTCACTATGTCTAACAAGGTTTGGCTACTCCTTTTAGCCATATCATTATGCTATGACATATAAGATATGGTTCATTCAGATAAAATCTTATTATCTCTTATATGACATTGAAATATTTCGCTTAAGTGTTATTTCACTTTGATCTAATCTAAGTGTCTTAATACTTTTACTGAATTGTTCCTCTACTTCATTTTTTAATTCTTTAAATATTTCAAAGGTTTCAAATTTGTATCTCACCGTATACAAATACCTGAATTATAAGCGATCATAATTAAGGTAATGAAGTAGACAAAACCATTTATGGCATGCATGAACATTGGTCCATATACATCATATGTACAAGGTCTATCAGTCCTTTTGCATGTTCATCATTTTTCACTAAAAAGTAATTTTGTTAACTTGCTTAGCAAATGAGAATCATGTGTGTCACATAATTCACAATCACATAACCCCAAGTTACCATAACTCATCATGTAATTCTCTTTAATATGCTCGAGATGACAATGACACAATTTATGGTTTTAGGTCATCAACCCTTTAAATTTAATATTGAGGATAGAATCAAGCATTCCAAAATCATAAACTCTATTGCATAATATTTTAGTTTCATAAGGAATATCATTTGACCACATAGAACAACAATTGTTTTTAATATTCAAATGAAGAAATTTTGTTTAACTATTAAACAAAGTTATATTCTTTATTCTTGAACTAAAATAAAATTGCAATTGTTTAAACCTTTAAATAAGCTTACTAAAGAGTATTGAAACTTAAGCCTCTATAGCTATTGCAGTAACTATTGCTATATTGCCAATGTACATAGTTTCGACTCTCCTTACTTAAGCATCCTATTGTTTCTTTGGTCTTGCATATCTTGTATATATGAGACCTATATGCAGTATCTTGTACTCATGTGTATTTACAAGAAACAATGTTATCCTCTTTATCAAATTTACTTGAAATAGAAGGTGCATCTTTATATATGCCTTATCTTTTTGCTTCTTTAAAACTCAAAATAAGCTTTGTTATTCCATTTTCATTTTGCAACTCTTGCCATAATAGAAGTACCTTTTAAGATGTCTCTCTAACTTTTTCTTTTTATCTGTAATACATGTTACCTAATAGATCTCCCTTTTATCATCTTGGAGTGGTAAAGCAATTTAGATATCTCATATCACTCAGCGTGAGCTTGCTCATTGGCCATCTCTTTAAGATAATACATAATGGTTTTACATCCCTTTCCATGCTACTTTTGAAGTTTGAACAACTTAGGGCCAATCCATTGTTATGCAAGTACTTCTTGTATGCAAATTGTCAATAACACTTGCATTTCAAACAATAAGGGAAGGAAAACAGTTATTCCAAGACTTTGGCAACCCTTTGGATTTGAGAAACATTCTTAGTTTTATACCAGTCAAGGATCTCAAGTTAGTCAAAATGTATGACTCATGATTATGCTTTGATTCAAATTGAATGAAATGATTCTAACAACTTAGATATAAAGATCGATATTATAGAAGTGTGTATATGAACGAATGTATGATATTAGGTCTTTAATAAAATGCATTATGACTCCCACTATTTTATTGCAAGTCCATAGCCCTCACTATGAACCTGAGAGAACTTATATGGAAGTTCTCCTAGTGGGTCGATACCCAATTTGCTAAGAATGACCTTGAGGCAATTCAACAAACCATCATTAGTTTAGGTGGTAGGTATTTGATCCATACTAATTGCATTTCCATGCAACTATCGAATCTTGTGCTATTAAATAATTGATGTGCGCACATACATTGGGCTATTCACTCTTGATATGTGCATATCTCATGTACACTTACCCAACTTCGCCTCTAATACACATTGACATTAGTGCAAATTCAATGAATCAATAATATTGGTTAAGTCCAACCTATTAATCATGAAATCTAATTTCAATGGTTCGAATATATTCTTATAAAGTGAGCTTGAGGCAGCTCAACAACTCTAACTTTAGAAAAACTCTAGTTCTCCTCACATTAATGGAAAACATAAGACATAATTGTTTATTTAGTGAGAGATTTTGTTAATGTGGTCTCATCACGTTATTATTGCATGTTTTTATATATGATACATTCATCATATGGATATATAAAGATAGTTACATTAACTATATGACATGATTATAGACATACTAAAGTCAATTTCTTCACCTAAAGAGATTTTGACTAGGTGTTACCTAAGTATATGTATGAATTACAACCCAAAAATAGAAATCAAATTCCTACTTCTAAGTCTTCTTGTTTATGGCACCATCTCTCTTGCTTCTACTCCTTCGCATCTTCATTCTATCCTAATCCTATATAATCTAATTACATATTTCAAAAATAAAAAACCTTAATTTATATTTGTGGGGAGTAAGATGAGAAAAGATATACATGAGAAAGAAAAGATAGGCAGGGACACACAAGTCCTATTTACCATAAAACAAAAATCATGCATGCTCAATCACATTAGGCCTAAGTCCATAATCATCCATTATGTCTTTCCATACACCCTTATTATGCATTCTCTAATGCATAAAATTAAAATAAAATAGGTAGTATTAATTTTGGATTGCACATTTGAAAATTGATTCAACACTTGAACCAAAATTGTCTATTTTTGTTGTTTTGGTCAATTTAGATTTTATATGTCATTTTAATGTGAAATTTAATAATTAATCAAATTAAATTAAATTTCATATTTCCAGAATTAATTCAAAATTAGATTCACCTGAAAAACAAATTATTATGATGTCAAAAATTAAACGATTTAATTTTAACATATATGTCACTTTCTAGTCATACTAGATATGTCATTTAATCAACTTAAATTAATTCAAAATTAATTTCCAAAAATTTTCAGAATCTCAAATCATCATTCTAAGCATATTTAGGTCAGTTCAAGACAAATGAACCAACATATAAGACGCTCAAAATGACCCACTTACTATCTAGAATTAATTTGGAATTCTAAATTCTAGCAAAATAATTTTGCCATACATCTAACATCAAAATAACATATTTTTAATCACATAAAAATTATTTCAAGGTGCTGGAAACTAAACATTCACATACAAAAAAAATCAAACAAAACAGTCATACCGGGTACCCAAAAACAGACCTATTTCGGTGTTTGTTTAAAAAATAAATAAAAACAATTTTTAATTAATTAATGGACACTTGTAGAGCTTAAACACATTCTCAATATGTCTAAATAATTTTTCCATAATCAAATTACAAGAAAAATATAAACAGCCCTAACAATTAAGCAAAACAAAGCAAAACAATATCACATGTTCATCAACAATACAATTTTTAGTAATTTTGTAATAAATTCGAAGTTAGTTATTTGAATTATATTCAAAATATTTTTTAATTAATATAATCATCCTCAATCATCTCATTATCAGATCCTAGAAAGAAAATATGTAAAACAAATTTTACAAATTAATTTCAATTTTAAAAACAAAAAAATACAAAATCGTCAAAACCGAGCAATCCAATTGCACCTTAAATTAAAATTAATTTTAATGGGCCCAATGTGGCTCTGATACCAATGCTGGGTTCTGAGGATGAATCACATTCATATAAAGTAGCAGAAAATAAAAATTTTTAAAACTCGAATCAAAGAATTCTACTTGTGTCATTAAAACTAATTCAATTAAAATATTGTTAGAAATTATACATTTAATTTCTTATCCCAATTCTCCAAATTTCCTTCTTATTGGGTTATCGCTAACCACAACAATCCAATCCTATATCATCTCTAATGTTAATCCACATAGAAAAGAATAATGAAACCTCAAAAGGTTAAGCTTTGAATACTATCTATGTGCTAGCAAAGAAGAGTGTTCTTGAGAGAAAATTAAAGAAAAATTATCTAATAATTTTTTATGGAGGCTACAGTATTTTTCATCAGAAAAATACTATTTATAAATGTTTCTAAATGCCCTAGGTTTGGAAAAATTACCAAAATAGGTTTAAGGGTTAAATTGGCAATTTGGCCTAATTTTGGCCAATTCAGACAGCTGTCAGCGTGCTGGGCTTACCCAGCTCGCAGGCACTGGCCTGCAATAGGCCCGCGGCAGGCTAGTGGCCCCGTACAGGCTTGGGTAGCCCTATAACTCCCCTTGAGCAATTTTTCCGAATTTTTTTCCCGTGATCCCATCACAATCCGACCCTAAATAATTTTCTCATATTTTTGGATCTCATCCAAGACTATTTTACTTATTCTTCACATTTCCAATGTGTGTGATCCATTAGATTCCCAGTAATATTAGCCACCCAAATTAACAATTAATTCGAGCAAGTCATGAGCAGTATTTAGCAACACATCATGACTCCCAATTAACCAGAAAGTTAGTAGTTTGACTACAAACATTTCCATAGACAACAATATGTGCAATTCGTCCTTTCACCATCCTGTACCCCACCTGGTTCAGAGCATGGACTATGTGTCAGCTCCCACTAGACTAACTATGTCACACATAGTTTAAGTGATGTTAGATCTTATCCTTGGGACTCATTACTTGATTAGACATGTCACTGAAGACCATCTTCAGGACTTTTCCACTGTGGCAAGAGATTCCTAAGTAATGATCCCGACAAGAGGCTATGGGTATACTCTCCCTCTATTAGGAACGGTGAATCCATTGTTGCCTACCCAATTAACTTCGAATACCTCAAGCTGTACCCAATCACCACCCTGTGAGCGACCTCAATAAGGCAACAAGGAATGGAATCAAACCACAAAATCAGTATCCAAGATATCATTGAGTACTTCAAGTCTAAGGATACATGCATCATTGCTATGATGAGACTATCATTGACATTTGAATAGATAATCCATAAGATTGTCTCATAGCAGGTCATCCAATGTACTAGACTACTCTTAGCCAGCATCCACTATTAACTTTGAACATCTCATGCTCACAGTTTGTGAGATATACTACTTGATCCAATCAAGGAGTATAACATATGCTAGTCTATCCAGATCAACAATGTCCCGTCTTATTGATCCTATTACTATGTATAATTTAGATACTAATGTAATTACACATTATAGGAATCTCATTATCATGATCCCATCACGATTTCCTTCATGCTATGTTTCATATCATGAACTTTCATTAATCAGTTTAAGATCTATATCAATTTATATGCAAATGAATACTAACATAATGAAAGAATTTCTTTATAAATGTGTAGACTAAGTGCCTGAGGCGATTGCCTTTTGGGCACATCTCTAATAATCACAACTAGAGAATTTTCTTAGCTCACCCACAACTAAGTGTTTTCCCAAAGCTCACACTGAACCTAATTCACTTATATTTTGATAGCTCACACAACAACCAATTCCTTATGTTTTGGACAGGCTCACACACAACCCAAACAAAAGTTTTCTCTCTAGGCTTACTCTTACAACCTATTACTAAGTGTTTAAGGTTAACACTTGAACATTCTTACAAAATAAGTTGGGAAATAAATTTGCAATAGTTTGACACACTTATAACATTTGATCTTATGTTCTAATTCCTCTTAAAAGTCTATTTAAATGTTTACTTTCCAATTAACCGTTACAAATTAGTGCCAAAACTCCATCTAACATTTTAAAGATGAAATAATTAATAAAGTCTAACAGAGTGAAATTGCGAGGGTGCTTTCCCTTTTGCGATTGCGATTCTTCAATATCCATTAGTGCATTCCATCTAGTAGCCTTTAATTTGTCCTTTTGTGCAACGGCTAGTCCATACAACATTTGTGAGCGCGACTTGCTTTTTCCTAATCATAGTTTTCTTCTTCCCCAGCGAGACTATTCAGTTTCCCAGTCTATATTTGTTACTACATCTAAAGGGTTATTTGCATTGAGGCTTTCCCGATCACAACACCAATTTCCTTGTAGTGAATTATTGCTTCGAGGCTTCTTTTCTGACCATGAAACTTGTCGTGAGCTAGATTGTATCTCAGTCCTTTTCTTCATTGAATTTTATCTAAGTGGGAGATCATTTTCTAGGGCGGGATCAATTTCCTGAGCGCAACATTATTTTTGCGAGCAGGAACTTTATAAGTTCCATATAGCCATTTGAGGTCTTGGTGACATACGATGTCTTCTAGTTGGATTCTTCTCAATGATCTTGAGTATATGAATTTTGCTCTTGTGAATTCTTCAAGTACAAATGCGCTTTTGTTTTTGGTAGCACAATTTGTGCTTCGCAAGAGCGCCTTACAGGCTATTTTGTTTCTTTAAATGTTTCACTGAGGATATCTTGGCCAATTGTCTTGAAACTTTATATGCTACCAAACAACACTTAAATAAACACATTAGTGACAATTAATTTGATTGTCAAGATCAAAATAAAGACTAATTACCCTTGGGTCAACAAAGTACGATTTTCATGTACTCGCCTATGGAATTAAGTATAAAGGCGATTGGTTTTAGTGCAAGTGGGAATTAGTTAGAAAAGTGTTCTAAAAGAAACCATCTTTAGTACTCATTGTATACTTTCATTAAATAGGAATAAAAGGCATTTTTCATTAATTGATGTTCATATACTTTATGAAGTGATATAGATCTTAAATCATTTAGTGAAGTCCATGATACAAAACATATGAAGCAAATCATGATATGATCATTATGTTGAGATTCCTATCATGTTGAATTATGTTTATATCTAAACTATTCCTAGTCATAGGATCAACAAGATGAGACATTTTTGGTCCGGATGTACTAGCAAATGTTATACTCCTTGATTAAATTAAGCAGTAGATCTCATAAGTTGTAGGCATAAGATGTTTAGAGTTAACATATGGATGCTTACTAAGAGTAGTCAAGTATAATGGATGACCTGTTATGAGACAATCACATGGATGATCTATTCATATGTCAATGATAATCTCATCATAGCAATATTACAAGTATCCTTAAACTTGAAGTGCTCAAGGTTATCTTGGATATTAATTTTGTACTTTGACTCAATTCCTTGTTATCTCATAGAGGTCACTCATAAGGTGGTGATTGGGTATAACTTGAGGTATTCAAAGTAGTTGGGTAGTCAATAAAGGATTCACACTCTTGAAAGAATAAGTGTATACCCATGGCCTCTTGTCAAGATCATTACTCGAGAATCTTTAGCCAGAGTGAAAATATTGTAAAGATGGTCTTTAGAGACATATCTAATAGAGTAATGAGTTTTAAGGATAAGATCTAACATCACTTAGACTAGATGTCACATACTCAGTCTAGTGGTAGCTAACGTTGAATCCATGCTCTAAACTGAGTGAGGTATAGTATGGTGAAAGGATGAATTGTATGGACTATTGTCTATGGAAAGGTTCATAGTCAAACCACTGACTTTCTAGTCAATTAGGGGTCATGATGTATTGCTAAATACCGCTCATGATCTTCTCAAGATCAATTGTTGATTTGAGTGGCTAACATAATCGAGAACCTAATGGGTCACACATATTGAAAGTGTGAAGAATAAGAAAAATGGTCTTGGATAGGATCCAAAAGTATGTGAGAGACTTTTAGGCCAGATGATGTTGCGATCACAAAAAAGTTTCGTGGGTGCTAAATAGTCAAAGTGGCATTGGCCCATAGGTATGCCAACACTGACATGGCTGTGTTGTTTGTGACATGCCCATGTCAGGTGCTGGCAAGGGTCTGCCAACATTGACATTGGTAGGTCACTTGACATGCGTGTGTCGAGGTAAATGGACAAGTGTGTCATATTGACACACCCGTGACATGGTACAGTAGAGGCTACACCATACACAGCACGCTCATATCACTTGTGACACGAGTATGTCACTGCCTAGCAACAATTACAAGCCATCTCTCCCATTAGCGAGCTGGTACACGTCTACTGGAAATCATAGGCATGGTGGCAGTCTATTTTCAAGGCATTTTGATTTTTGGAGTGGTTTTTGGGTGAAGTGGAACTCCAAACCCTAGGTGTTTTGGGAAACATGTATAAACCATTTTTTCATCAAAATTCTATAAGCCTCTATCAAAAATTAAGAGTTAATTTCATATTCTCTTAAATACAAAGAGTTGTTCATCTCGCTAGCACAAAATGGCCAACCAAGCATCACCTTGAGGCTTTTGTTCTTCGTTCTTCGCATAGATACCTTTAGAAGCTTTCAATTTGGATTGTTATGGTTTGCGATAACCCGATAAGGAGAGAAATTGAAGATAAACTCCAAAGTAAACAAAGGTAATAATCTTCTACCATTTAAGTTTAATTAGTTTTGAAGGCATAAGTAGAATCTATGGTTTTGAGTTTTGTAAAATTTTAAATTTCTGCTATGTTCTTGCATTTGATACATCTTTAAAACTCAATAATCCCTTCATATTTTCAAAAGACTGCTTCTAGTTAGGGGTATATGGTTGTGTAGTGCATTGAACTTGGGGATTGGCAATCTTCACTTCCAATATTTGCTTGATTGGTTTTCTGATTTTGTAACACCCGTAAGAAGGGCTTAGTAGTAATAAGGCATGTATGGCATAGTAAGAGTATATGAATGTGGTACAAGATGATACAAATGAGTTATAAGATAAATCAAAGGTATTTTGATAATATATGAAGTAATTCAAGATTTACACGAGGTATATGAACGGTATAAGGTTAGACTTGGATTTGGCCTTTAAGAAAGTTAAAAGAATAAAGGAAAGTGGTGTTTTAAAGCTATCACACCTATGACTAAGAGAGTTACAACCGTGATTATCAAAACTTAAGGTTTTCTGGGTGATTTAATGTGTCACACCCATGACTAAAGTAGTCATAACCGTGACTAACTTGATATAAATAATTTGAATTCCATTCATTTTCATTTGTTGTGCCGTTTGAACTCTAGAAAGCTCTAAGATCAAGTACTCCATGTTAGAGAAGTGCTCTAAAGGCAATCATCTTTAGCACTTATTGTACATGTTTATTTGATTAATAAAAGGCATTTTTATTAATTTGGTATTCATTTGATATATGAATTAATAATGATCTTAAATCAATTAATGAAGTCCATGATACAAAACATAGCATGAAGGAAATCATGATGAGATCATGATAATGAGATTCTTATCATGTGTAATTATGTTAGTATCTAAATTATCCCTAGTTTTAGGATTAATGAGACGGGACATTATTAATCCGGATAGACTAGCATATGTTATATTCCTTGATTGGATCAAGCAGTAGATCTCATAATCTGTAAACATGACATGTTTAGACTTAACATATGGGTGCTTGCTAAGAGTAGCTAAGTACATTGGATGATCTTGTATGAGACAATCATATGGATATTCTATTCAAATGTCAATGATAGTCTCATCGTAGCAATGGTGCAAGTATCCTTAGACTTGAGGTACTCAATGATATCTTGAATACTAATTCTATAATTTGACTCTATTCATTGTTACCTTATAGAGGTTACTCATAAGATGGTGATTGGGTACAGTTTGAGGTATTCGAAGGTAATTGGGTAGCCAACAAAGGATTCACCACTCCGAATAGAGGGAATGTATACCTATGGCCACTTGTCGGGACATTACTCAGAATCTCTGGCCAGAATGAAAAAGTTATGAAGATGGTCTTCAGTGACATGTCTAATAGAGTAATTAGTCTCAATGACAAGATCCAATATCACTTGGGTTAGGTGTGACGTAGTCAATCTAACGGGAGTTGACACATTGTCCATACTCTGAACTGAGTGGGGTATAGATTGGTGAAAAGATAAATTTGTCTATAGAAAGGTTCGTAGTCAAAACCACTGACTTGTTGGTTAACTGGGGGTCATGATATGTTGCTAGATATAGCTCATGACTTGCTTAAATTAATTGATAATTTAAGTGGCCAACATAACTAGAACCTAATGGGTCACACGCTTTGGAGATGTAAAGAATGAGTAAAATGGTTTTGGATAAGATCCAAAAATATGAGAGAATTATTTCGAGTTGGTTCGTGATAAGATCGCAAAAAAATATTGCTCGGGGGGGTTAACGGGCCCGCTAGTCTAGGCAGGCCAGCTGGGCCTGCCCATCAAGCCCAAGCGGCGCAACTCACCAATTATCTTAATTTTGGCCATTAATCTAAAATAACTCCCATTTCTCCTCTCTTAATTTTTGGTCAATAAAAACTTATATTTTTTGGATCTAAAATACCTCAATAGACAAAAAATTGACAAGAAAAATTTTTGGGAGAAGAAAAGTTTTTTTGGAGACATTAAGAAAAACTAAAAAGTTTAATTTTTCTCTCATATGAACACACATCATTGCTAACACTTTGAGGTGTGTTCAAACCATTTCAAAGTGATTTCATTCTTTCATCTTTGCGCGAATATTGTTAAAGACAATCCGTGATTGGATTATTGTGGTTTGCTATAACCTAACAAGGTGAGAAGTTAAAGAAAAATCAAGAAATTATAAAGGTATAAATTCTGAATTTTTTTTGTTAAATTAGTTTTAATTAGCACATGTATAATCCATTGATTCGGATTTTGAAAATTTTTATTTTTCGCTGCGTTATATGTATGTGATACATGATCAAAACCCTTCATTGGAATGAGCGTGTCATTTGACATGTTTGTGTCAATGCCAACCTGCCTGCTTACTAGCTGATACACTGCTAGCCGCGAGTAGTGCTGACAAGCCCATACCCACCTACGACTTCGCACCCGCTAAATTTTTTGGTGTTTGGGACACCGTCCGACCCAAATTTCTCTCACACTTTTAGATCCCATCCAAGACCATTTTACTTCTTCTTCACACTTTCAATGCATGTAACCAATTAGGTTCCCTAATATGTTGGCCACCTAGATTAGTACTTGATCTCCAGCAGATCAAGAGCTGTATCTAGCAACACGTCATAATTCCCAATTGACTAGAAGTTAGTGGTTTAACTATGAACCTTTCGATAAACAATTGTTCATGCAATTCGTCCTTCCACCGTCAAAAACTCCATTCGGTGCAAAGCATGGTCTAAGTGTCAACTCCTACTAGATTGACCATGTCACATTTAGGCCAAGTGATATTACTTCTTGCTAATGAGACTCATTACTCTATAAGATATGTCTTCAAAGACCATCTTCAAGACATGTTTACTTTGGCTAAAGTTTCCTAAGTAATGATTGCGACAAGAGGCCATGGGTATGCTCTCCTTCTATCATGAGTAGTGAATCCTCTATAGGTTATTTAACTACATTGGAATACCTTAAGCTATACCTAAACACCACCCTATGAACAACCTCTCATGAGGTAATAATGAATAAAGTCAAAGATTGTAACACCTTATACCTATGGAAATCTCTTGTATCATGTTATCGTATATAACATGAGAATAAGATAGAGTCCTGTTTATTATGAGAGATAATTTTTTTTTTCTATCATATAACATTATCATTGTATAACGTTTAACAATTTCCCATAATTAACAAATTGTGACAAAATTTTGTGGGTGACAAAGAATTTCATCATAAAATGCTCAATTTCTTATAGTGTTGGCTTTTGACAGCCATATTTGTTACTGTTTGTACGTGTATCTTCTATCCCTTAAACTCTTCATATACCAAGGCTATGGGTAATGACTGAAGCTCTATTTGTGAAATTGATGATAGTGTTGCTCATCTTCTAATTTTTCAATATATTGATTTCTTTGTTAGGCCATTCTTATGTTTTATATGAATTTCAGTCCAATTTATGTTTCAATATATTGTGTTCTACCTTTTCTTTTCAATCATATTATTGTATTATTATTATATTGCTATATAATTGTAATAATTTTTAATTGTCATCTTGAGATCTTTTATTTTTAAAGTTTTTTTTTCTTATGCTTCTTCTATCCTGAGTTACATGAATTTCTGGCTATTGTATCGAATTAGCATGAATTTCCTCATGCTAACAATTTAGTGTAACTTGGTTTGTTTACCTTTACAAGGTTTTCTATATTTGCATATACTTTGTCATTGCCACAAAGGCGTAAGAGCAATAATTTATAATAACAATTCCATATTCTAGTTTTTTTTCCCCATCTACAAGTGAACATCAAAATTTTAAAGTAGGTAAACTATCATTAATTGCATTGATGTTGTCATAAGAATAATAAGTAAAATAAAAAGCAATGCATGTGAAGGAGGAAATTACTAATCTCATTGATGAGAAAATTAATAAGTGAAAATAAGATGACAAATTTTATCTCAAATACTGAATTGAATGTTTAATTAGAGAATGCATTTTGTCTTGTTATCCAAGAAAAAGAAAACCTCTATTTGTTTCCTTGTACTTTAGATCAATTTTTACTAAAATTGTTACATCATTCATAGAAATGAAGATAGGGATTTGTAGAAATGACTTGGTCAGGAAAACTTACATTTTTTTTCTTGTACCTTCAAGCTACATGTTATAATTACACATGAAGCTATATTTTCTAATTGCAAAAAAGATGATAGGGGATTATTGTTTGTTGGCTGGATCACCAGTTGATGCTAATGTTAATGCACATTATACCACTGCGCAATTCATATGTTTCAGTCTTAATACTTAAACCATATTGTGACCATTGTTTGATATTTGAACCTTTTCATATTAGGTGGAGTATATAAAATGGATAAGAGTTGGATGTGTGCAGTTAAAAGGTCTAAGGCTTATATAGATGGGGTAAAATTATTCATGAAATTTGTTGAAACTAACATAGTTCAAGAGTGCAACATTAGATGCCCATGTACAGGCTATTTGAACTTAATAGTACAAGATCAACAAACAAGTAAATATCATATTTTGGAGAGTGGGATAGACCCAGGGTACATTACATGGTTTTATCATCATGAACCATCAAGTTCAAATAATTCAAGGAATTCATATTCAAATGGGAATGATATAATTGATAATGATTTGTTAGAAGAACACGATGATGAAGAAGATGATGGTGCTAGTGACATGTTATTTGACTTTGGTAAGCAATTCTATCAAGCGACTACTGATAATACATCAGCTGGCTATAATGCAAATATTAGTGGTGTTTCAGAATATCTTGAGGCACTCATGATGGAAGCTAAAATAGAATTATATCCTGGATGTAAGAAGATTTCGAGGATATATTTTATCATCCAGTTGGTCTATTTGAAAGTTTATAGCAGGTTGAGTAATAAAAATACAGATATGATGTTGAAGTTGATGAAATTAGTCTTTTCCAATGGTGACACACTTCCAAGTTCTTGTTATGAAGCTAAAAAAATATTGCAAGATTTAGGATTGGGATATGAATGTATTCATGCATGTAAGTATGATTGTGGTTTATTTTGGAAGGAGAATCAAAACTTGGATAGTTGCCTTACTTGTGGCACTTATTAATGGAAAGTCAATGATATCACAAAAGATTTTAAGGTATTTTTCACTAAAACTTAGGCTTCAACACCTTTTTATTTCTCACAAAACATCTAAAAAGATGGTTTGGCATAAAGAAAAATATATTGATGATGATTATATGAGGCATCCGTCTTATTCTCCTAATAGTAACTAAATTGATTATTTGTTATGCACATAAAAAGTATGGTGATAACCCATTAAATTAACTTGTAGTATTTGGATCCAAGAAAAGGGGTCATGGCCAAACGATGGGTAAGGCCTTATGAAGGCATTTATTACTTTTGGAAATAAAATGAAGATCACTGTAGGTCCATTGATAGGAAGACCTATAGATAAAGAGGAATCTGCCAAGTTTTCAAGTTAAATTAGTGTTGTAACTCGAGATGTCCTTCTAGTGCCCAAAAAATGGAAAGATGAAGAAGAAATTAGTTTGGAGACAGACTTCGATCACTTAGGTGTATATATGAAAATTATAAACAATTCTTTATTACATTTATTTCACATATCTTGCATTCTAACAATAAGTTGTGCATGTGTAGAATCACATGGATGTTAATATGGATGATCCGGGTGTGAGAGGCTATTTGATTGACAAATTGAAAGGTAGTTTCCGATAAAAGCATTATAAGATGCACATGCACTATAATAAGTTTGCTACTTCGGAAGAGGCGAAGAATTACAAGCCATCGTTTTATTGAGATAAAAAAAGAATTGGAAAGTACTATGTGAGTACTTGGCAACACCTAAATTCAAGGTAATCATCCAATTTTTAATATTATATCAAAATGTTACAGCTCATTTTTTTAAGAGTATAGATCTATAACTTATATTGGAATATCAATTTTTTTTTCTTTAAGCATACAAGTCTTGTAAATGGTGGAAATAGAAATAAGTTGACAGCTCTACATATTTTGGGCAGTAAGCCATTTACTATTCGTCAGAATGAAACAGTAGTGCTGTAAATAATTCAAAATACTAAATTCCATATGATATTATTGCTTATTTGAGTTCCTTGACTTATAAATTTTTTTTTTGTATGTTAGTCTCAAAAGGAGCTTAATGGGGAACCTTGTGATAGAATTGAATTGTACAGACATACACATTATTCTGATAAAAAGGGCTGGTCATCTAAAGTAGCATAAAAACAATTTGGTAATGTTTTAAAACCCTTGAGAATCCCAAGATCATTATTTCTTATTGGACTTGTTACATGATACTAATTATATCTTATATCACTTACATATGTGCAAATAAAATTTACAGAAAGAAAAATAGGATAAGGAAGAAGGAAACTAGAAGACTTCATATGAGATTGTTCTTGAAGTCCTTGGCCATGGAACTAGATATATAAAGCCTTGGATATGATCCAAAACCTCCAATCAAACGCAATGCATCCAATGATTTGGTTACCCAAATCTTCAAAAGGAACTTCAAGAGACAAAACAAAAGCTACAAATATCAAAATCCTAAATTAATGAGCTTAAGGCACAAGTGGTTGAATGTTCAATTGAAGTAACTAGTTTAAAGGATAAGCTTGCTCAGCAAGCTGAAAGCATCAACAAATTTATGACAATTATGGCGGCTAATGGGATGAAGCTCTAGAATGAAAATTTTGATGTAAATACTACATAAATTTAGATAACTCAATTATATAGTCCAATAAAATATGCATATGGTAGTTTATTACTTTCAGTAATTGTTACTTTGGATAACAATTATGCAAAAGAGTCATGCATTTTGTAGTATATAAATATCTTTTTTAGTGTTCATGAGTTTGTGTTTTTCTTTGTTTAGTTTTTTTCATTATTTGAATTACAAATAAAATTGTGATTTTATTCATATTCATATGCTTTATTGGATTTTAATATAGTTGAGATGTGATAATAATCATTTATATGTTGAAAATAATAGAGGGACTTGATTATGATATAAAACTACTCTTTATAGGAAATTGGAATTTTGTATAATGGGACCACTCACACACGACACTCTTTCTAACTTAGACACTTGCTCACACTCTTGCACTCATATCACACTTACGCACCTCACTACAAACATACAATTCTTCTTCACGTCTCTCACTGTACACACCACTTGTGTTGTCTCACAAAACATTTTTTTAAATAAGCTTCACAAAACATTTGATAAAATTGTGTTGCTTGCTCTTTGCTTTGTTATTATCGTGGCATTGGTATTTACCCAAGTGGGATTGAACGTGTTGGTGGCTTTCATTATTGGGATTGTGGTGGTTGGTGTTCATGCTGTCTTTAGGAATACTAAGGATATGTTTCTTGATGAGGAGACTGCAACTGATGGAGACTCACAGGTTATAGGTCTTCTGCGGTACACCGGGTGTAAATTACACTTTGTGCTTTAGGACCATTAGATCATCAACTTTTAATCTCAACTATTCATTATCAACGGATGAGATTAAAAGTTTATAATCCAACAGTTTTAAGGCACCCGGTGTAAATTACACCCGGTGCACCTTAGAAATTCTCCACAGGTTATACTCGTATATGAGTATTTGTGATGTTGCTTTTGGAGATTGATTTGAGATGGATTTTGGTTATTCTCTTGGTTTGGTGTTCTACAATATTTAGGAGATTTAACTTGGGGTCTCACATGCGATATCTTGAGAAAGGTTTAAGTTAGATTGTTAAAGGTGGGATTTTTATGCCATATTTTGAGGAAGGTTTTAACTTGATTGATAATGGTGGGTTTCGTGACTTGAAATTATGGCCTTTTATTTATTGTTGATACATCGATTTTTTTTTTTCAGATGACCTTTTCTACAACTTTTTTTTTAATATTTTTCATGTCTTTTCTCATGTAAATTAATAGGTTTATAAGCTTTTAATTGATAAATTTTCAGGTATATGCAAGATCAAGAATAACGAATTAAAGATTATATGCATGATCAAGATTTACAGGTTGAAAATTTTAATTTAGTAAATTTTTATGATTTAGTTATAGGCATTTTATTTCATTTAAATTAGATATTCTAAACTTTAGTATTTTATCTAGGCAATTGCTAAATGTTTTATTATATTTGCAATGTATCTTGAAATAGTGGATTACATATTTTTTTACTTTTATAAAATGCTTAAGCTAATTATGAATGTAGATTATTTTATTTTTTGTTATGAAATTTGTGTCACAAACTAAAGATTTATAGTCAATGATAAATTAGACACTAGATATTATAAAAAAAAAATTAACTGAAATATTTATCATGTTTGATAAAGATATATAATAAAATTAAACATTGACAAATATGGTTATGGCAAATTATTGAAAAATATGACTATGAAATTCGTTCTTATATGTAAAGTAAATTAATGACAAATATTTTTATCACAAATTGTTATACATATAAATTTTTAATGACTATTGACAAGGTTTAATATGACTAACGTCATGATTTATAATTGTTTAGTGAAGAAAAATATTTGTAGTCATAATTTTACCACTTTATATTTTGACTATAAAATATTTTGTCATTAAAAATTATTATTTTATAAAAAATTATTTGTCACATTTAATAAGCATTTAGTGACAAATAAATTCATCACTAGTATTATATCTATCATGACAAAAATAATCGACATCATATATATTATTATATATATTGTTTATGACAATTTATTTTCGTAATATTAATTATTAAATGACAATAATATTATCGTCATATTAAAATTATTTTTTGTGATGAACGTTTTATCGTCATTTATATCATTTTATTAGTGATGATTAATAAAACTAGCTGACAAAAAATTAACCTAAATGTGACAAAGGTTGGCATAAAAGAAAAGTTGGATATTTTGGTTAAATGACATGTTTCATTACTAAAATAATAAGTTTTAGTGGCAAACATGTGATTTCGTTGTTGAATATATTAACTTTTAATAACAAATACAGTATAAGATGACAAAAATTTCGTACTAATTGTAACATATTTAGCGTCACAAAAAGTATCAAATTATGGTGACGACAATACTTATTGTTACTTATAGGTAGAACATTTATTAATGATATCACAATTTGTCAAATATACTTTTTATCAGGAATATGCAGTGACAATACCTCTAACAACCAAATTTCATCATCAGAGTATTTTTCTGACAAAAATTGAATTCTTTATGACAATTTTTAGTGTCATTCTTTGTAAAATTTCTTGTAGTATTACTATCATCCACATTATCAATTCCATCATCATCCTTAGCATCTCTACCTTGAATTCTTCCTTCATCTCTACCTTTATTATCCATATTTCACACACCACCACCATCTTTCCCATCATTTTTTCCATCATCATCACTATATCATTATCATCATCCTTATCTTTTTCATCCCCATCATCATCCCTATCTTCTTATTTATCCTCAACCTCAAAATCAAACTGAGATATCTTCTTCTCCAAAGACAGAATGTTTGATTTCTCAATCCTTTTCAATTCATCCATCACAGACTCATTACCAAAAATATGTTATCAACAATTGGTACGATATTAAATGGATTCGTGCTTTGTTTCTCTTTATCTTCTTCACCCTTCTTCTTCCCAATGTCTTTACTATCATCTACATTATTAGCTCAATTATTATCCTTACAATCTCTACCTTGAACTCCTCCATCATCCCTACATTCATTATCCACATTTCCCACACAGCCACCATTATTCCTATCTTTTTTTTCATCATCACTATCATTATCATCCTTTTCATTCCCATTCCCATCCTTATCTTCTTCCTCATCCTCAACCTCAGAATTAGACTGAGATTTCATCATCATCATCATCATCATCATCATCATCATCTTCTTCTTCTTCTTCTTCTTCTTCTTCTTCAAATATAGAATATTTGATTTCTCAATCCTTTCTAATTATTTCATCACATACTCATTACCAAAATATGAATATGTGTCTATATTATCAACAATTGGCAACACAATAAATGGATTCATGCTCTATCCCTCTTCATCTTTTTCCTTCTCTTCACCCTTCTTTCCAATGTCCTCACTATTATCCACATTACCAACTTCATCATCATCCTTAGCATCTCTACCTTGAATTCTCCCATCATCCCTACCTTCATTAGCCATATTTCCCACACCACTGCCATTATTTCCATCATTTTTTCCATAATTATCACTATCATTATCATCATCCTTCTCATCATTTTCATCTTCATCCTCATCCTTCTTGTCTTCCTTATCGTCAACCTCAGAATCACACTGAGATTTCTTTTCTTCATCATCATCTTCTTCTTCTTCTTCTTCTTCTTCTTCTTCTTCTTCTTCTTCTCTAAAGATAGAATATTTGATTTCTCAATCCTTTCCAATTCATCCATCATAGACTCACTAATAAAAAATGAATTTGTGTCTATGTTATCAATAATTGGCATGATGATAAATAGATTCATACTCTATTCCTCTTCATCTTCTTCTTCTTCTTCTTCTTCTTCTTCTTCTTCTTCTTCTTCTTCTTCTTCTTCACTTTTCTTCTTCCTAATATTCATTCAATCATTCACATTATCAGTTCCATCATCTCTACCTTCACTATCCATATTTTCCATAATACCACCATTATTCCCATCATTTTTTTTATCATCATCAGTATTATTATCATCATCCTATTCATCCTCATCCTCATCTTTCTCTTCTTCATCATCAACCTCATAATCATATGAGATTTCTTTTCATCATCATCATCATCATCATCATCATGTTCTTCTTAAAAAAAAACTTACATTTTTGTCTTCGAATCCAAAAACATAATATTTGATTTTTCAATCCTTTCCAATTCATCCATCACATACTCATTGCTAAAAAAACAAATCTATGTCTATGTTATCTACAATTGGCACGACAATAAATGGATTCACGCTGTGTTCCACTTCTTCACCCTTCTTCTTCCTAATATCTTAAGTATCATCCACATTATCAGCTCCATGATCATCCTTAGCATCTCCACCTTGAACTCCTCCATCATTTCTATCTTCGTTATCCACATTTCTCACACCACCACCACCATTCCCGTCATTTTTTTCCATCATCATCACTATCATTATCATCATCCTTCTCATTCTTTTCATCCCCATTCTCATCCTTCTCTTCTTCCAAATCCTCAACCTCAAAATTATACTGAGATTTTTCTTCTTAATATTTGATTTCTCAATCCTTTACAATTCATCCATCATAAACTCACTACCAGAAAATGAATTTGTATCTATGTTATCAACAATTGGCACAATAATAAATGGATTCATTCTTTCCAATTCATCTATCATAGAATCACTACTAAAAAATAAATTTGTGTCTATGTTATCAACAATTGGCATAATAACAAATGGATTCGTACTTTGTTCCTCTTCTTCACCCTATTTCTTCGCAATATCCTTACTATCATCCACATTATCAACTCCATCTTCATCTTTAGCATCTCTACCTTGAACTCCTCCATTATACCTACCTTTATTATCCACATTTCCCACACCACCACCACTGCCACCATCATTTCTATCATTTTTTCCATCATCATCACTATCATTATCATCATCCTTTTCATCCCCATCCTCATTCTTCTCTTCTTCTTCATCATCAACCTCAGAATCAGATTGAGATTTCTTTTCTTCATCTTCATCTTCTTAAAAAAAAAAAGAATCAAACCTCATTTCAAGAGAGTGTAAACACAAAAAAACCTCCTCTAACTTCTCCTCAACAAAGGATCTCAAACTACCTAAATCCTTCTCAATCCAGCCTGCCATAGACATCCTTTAAGATCTTATGCATTTTTTTTTTATCATAATGCCTTGAAGAATCAGCTGGTGCAACATGAGCTATCCTTAGAACATCATCTCCAAATCGAACTGTTTCTTCAACAACTTCTAAGGTCTTGGAAATATATCATCAACTTTGAAAGACTGCCTCTCAACATTAGTTGGCAAAATGTTCTTTAAACTCATCTAAAACACACAAAAAAAAAACACTAACAATGTGACTGTATAATAATGGTAGTACATGAATTTAGTATCTTTTCATCTACTTTTGGAGTAATATGTAACTACTTAAGTATATTTTGGAAATACCTTTAATATACCTCAAGTATACCTTGATTTAAACATGACATATATTCGAAATACCTAAGGTATACCTAGGCAATACCTTTGACTAAAACTTAGAAAATGCTAGGTATACCTCTAGAATACCTATGGTATAACTTAAGGGTACCTTCTGCAAATAACTACTTCTACACAAATGGTTATAATGTCTGGTATACCTTTGAAATATCTTGGGTATGTCTTGGGAATATCTATGCCAACAACTATATAATTATGCATAGATTACATGTTCGATATACCTTGGGTATATCTTGGGGGTACTTACTGCTATCAACTACTTAGTCATACACATGTTATATATTCTAGTATACCTCGGGTATACCTTGGTAATACCTTTAGTAAAACTTAGAAATTTGGTATATCTAGAGAATATTTTAGGTATGCCTTAAGTATACCTCGATTTAGATAGTGTATAACTCTTTAATAACTAAAATATACATTGGATTACTTAAGGTATTAATCATAAACCCTAAAACGCAAAATCTTAAAACACCTATAAAGATAAAATTCTACTTGAATTAAAAACAAAAAAAAAATAAATAAAAAAACTAGAGAAGCCTTCCTCTGAAAATATTGTGGTCTACATCTTGGTAATTAAAGGTGTAATAGCATTAGAATTAGACCAATTTAGAATTTAGGGGATAGACTTCCCAACATGAGTGGCAAGATTCACGTCAGTAGCCTTAGCGCACTCATAAAACCAAACTTGCAGAGCTAATGGAAAACCAATCACTCTGTTGCTCTTCTTCTTCTTCTTACCAAGAACTTTCCCCCTTAAAGAACTGATGGTCTCAAAGTACATAATCTTACCCCAAGGGTAGATGTTACACTCATCACCTTTAACAATGCAAAAATGCTCAACTGGCACTAGCTTAGAAGATGGAGATCCCAATAGAAAACACTCAAAGAAATACAAAAAAGCAATCTTCAAAGCATCCTCATTGTTGTCCCATCTCCCAGATATAAAAAATTCTTCTAAAGGACCCTTCATCACTTTATCACTCCCATTGGAATACTTCTATAGGAGCATACTTCGCTTACCCTTATACTCTAGTATGTTGTCATTACTAGTACAATTCAGCTCGGTTACAACAGCAAACTCAACAATTGAGAAGTGTATACATATCAAGCTGATCAATCTCCCATAATAGTATATTATGAACAAGTTGGTTTTGTAACTTCAGCTCTGGAAAGTCCACATAATAACCAAAGCAAGTCTAACAAAACTTCGCAACTGGCTCACCACTCAAGTACTTCAGCAACTTCTCATTAACAATTTCTTTAGTAAAATTCCACAGCAAATTGTAAGAGTAATAGTTTTCGACATTCAGGAACAACTTCACATCCTAAAAAAACAAAAATAAATATTCATTTTATCTCAAATTAACATATTACTGTCAATACCAAACAACATAACATAATTAAAAATTTTAGGATTTAAAATACTTGAGTATATATTAGGAATACATTACAAAAGCTTGGGAATACTTGTATTCAAAACTATTTAGATGTACAAAAGTTAATGCAGTGTATGCTATGGTTATACATTCAAAATACTTTGGAAATAGCTCTATTTACAACTACTTAGTCAAACATATATTAATCTCTGACATGCTTTGGATATACTTTGGGAATACATCAGGCATACCTCTACTAAAAACTACTTACAAATGCATAGCCTAATGCCCAGTATACCATAAGTATACCTATGGAATACCTAGAACATATATTTGAACACAACAACTTAAATTTACACAACATAATATTGGTATATCTTGGGTATACCTTGGAAATATCTCTACTAAACCTATGATTAGCTTAATTCCCGGCATACCTTTGGAATACCTAGAACATATATCTGAACCAAACAGCTTAAAATGTACACAAAATAATACCAATATATCTTGGGTATACCTTGGGCATACCTTGGGAATACCTCTGCTAAACTTATGCATAGCTTAATACCCGATATACCTTTGGAATACCTAGAACATATATCTCAATATAACAACTTAAATGTACACAACATAATACCATTATATCTTGGGTATATATTAGGTATACCTTTAGCATACATTAGGAATATCTAGATCTATGTATAACAGCTTAAACATACACAACATAACATCTATATATCTCTTGGGACCTTAGCCATAACTTCACCAAATATTGTATTCAGGGTCTAGGGTTTTACATATTAGCATACTTACGGTATACTTTGGGCATACTTTCAGTACACTTTAATAAAAACCAACTAAACAAACAACAGAAACAGCAACACAAAAAAGCACTAAAAAGACCTTTGGAATACATAGAACATATATTTGAACACAACAGCTTAAATGTACACAGTATAATACCATTATATATTGGGTATACCTTGGTCATACCTTCGCCAAATATTATATTTAAGGTCTAGGATTTTACATATTAGCATACTTACGGTATACTTTAGGCATACTTTCAGTATATTTTAACAAAAACCAACTAAACAAACAATAGAAACAATGACACAAAAAAGCACTAAAAAAAATCATACAAAATGAATAAAACTTACATAAGACCTAGCATTTGCATGAATAAAAGCCAAATATTTCTCACTCACATTCTTCGGTACTTTCACCTTCCTTTTCTTTAAAACCACATGCATGTAACTCTCCTTAGGAATATATTCCAATTTAGAAGTATCCCTAGCTTTCTTCAACTTAACAATAAGCTTCTCACAAGAAGCCCCAGCTCTCATAGATGAATCGAGTTTCAACCTTTAATGTTAAAAATGAAATCTCAAAAAGCAAATGTAAAAAAAATAAAAACTAACGCAAAAGCAACAAATAATAGAGAAAAAAATGAGATAAAAAAAATATGCCAAACATGAAAGCACGATGAAGATGTGGGAAAGTGCAGAGGCGGGAAATTAAAATCAAGAAAATAGCATGATAATTTTATAAAAACAATAAAATGCATTAATGAAATGTAAGATATGATAAATCGGTAAAGATAGAATTCTTTTGGATATAAATGAAAAAAAAAAACAGAAAACTAGGGATAAATATGAAAAAAGAAAAAAGTTTAGATAATCCATGAAATTTTCTCTATTTAAATTATCTATTTATGGCCCATACCCATATTTAAATAGGTGGGTATGAATGGATAAATGGATATGTGTAATTTTGCCACCTTAGGTGCTCAATGAATTCAACCTTTGGATTCATTTGTAATTTGTATCACTTTTTCAACTTCCTTTTCAAAATGTGCTTAGCATTTTTTCCATATAAGACCTTGGAAGACAAAATATATTACGCTCATCTATAAATGAAATAAAATATTTTACCAATTAGAGTTTAATTTCTTAAGGATCTTAGTAAAACATGAATATTATCTTTTGCTGAACTTATTTCTAACTGTAGGATAACTTTTAATTCATAATTAAAAAACATTTAATTCAATCATAATAAATTTCAATTAATTTAATTTGATTAATGTATTATTAAATATTTGAGTTTATATATATGTAAAATTAATTTGGAAAGATTTGGGTTTGTTTACTTACAAAGAATTGTTTTCTATTTTCATTTTTTAAATTTAATGAAAATGAAAACTTTTCATTTGAATATTCTAGAATGAGTGCATTACAAAAATTCTTCTAACTTCTTTACATGTTATTTGAATATTTTTACTTTATCGAAGAAATTTAATTTATTTAAGTTATTATATTTGTTAATAAGATTATGCAGATTTTATTAATCTTTGTCAAAGAAGGAAATACAATCAATCTTCAAAATGGATAATTCCCATCATCTGGATAATCTCCTTTTTTATTTTATTCACTAACTTTTATTATTATTATTATTATTATTATTATTATTATATGCTTCAATTTTGTTATTGTTTCTATAGGATTGAGCTTAACCGTATTTATTTTATGAAATAAAATGTGAAGCTATGATATGAAGGTCAGGTGTTATCAATTTCAATTGAACAGTTACAGAAAAGAAGCTCCATTAAAAATTTTATATAGAAAAGCAACTCCATTAAGAACTGTTAGCGAGATTATCACCTTTAATTATTTTATTTATATTCTAAAAGAAGAGAAATCTTTCAAGTCAATAAATAAATAGCGAGAAATCTTTGCTTCGTGGAAAGCAACCTTATTTCCCCGCGAAATAAGCCGCCGCTGCACAACAGACCGAAAAGTTCTGTTTAAACGGACAGATGGACCCGCCTATCCAACTGTTTCCTCTAAAACCACTCACATTGCTCCACGTCAGCATCATCCCTCCAATCTGCAACGAACACAACAATTACTTGGCACCTTAAAAATTCATTCAATGCCTTCTCACCAGTAAAATAACCAAAATACCCCTCTCATCTTTGGCAGCACATTAAAAAGGTCCACCTGCACGTGTATATATAGAGTCTGCAAAAATTTTTCCTTCTCTCTTTCATTACTCATTAATCCATATCCATACTACAAATTCAGGTGCAAAATTTCCCCAATAAAAGACAAATTCCTCACAATCATTCTCCTTCTTTTGTGCAAGTAAGTCATTTCTTGCCTTAAAATTAAGTGTCTCCCATTAGAAAAGAAGAAAAATAACAAATTAAAGAACAGAGATGAGTCCTACAGCCCCATTGCATGATCAACATGCAAAAACCAAAAATAATAATGGATTATGCCCTTCTGCCTTGAAAATCAATAAGGAGTACTCCCACATGATCAAGAAATCATCCTCCTCATTGCCATCGCCACCATCTTCGTCGTCCTCTTCCTCAGCCTCTTCGCTCGGTGTGGCAGGCCCTGCCAAGCCACCACCTCAGCGCCATCCCGTCATCATCTATACCCATTCACCAAAAATTATTCACACACATCCTAGAGATTTTATGGCATTGGTGCAAAAACTCACCGGACTTTCGCGCTCCAATGATGATCCCACGCCTCATGTAAAGCGAGAAAAAGGCGATGCATCGCCGGGAGAGGAAAAAAAGAAAGTGAAGATGGGACGGAATGATGATAATGAATCGTCCTCAGTGATTACGGAAGAAAACTGTGGAAGCATAGGTGATGGACAAGTAAATTCTTGTTTTGTTCCTCCAATATTTGAGCCTCCAAATCCCTACATCACAAATATTCCACTTTTTACACCTAATTCTACCGATTTTCTATGTGCAAATCAGCCTTATTATAATTATTCTGATTCCTTATATTTCAATAATCCTAATATGAGGACCTCCATTTCACCTTCATCTTCATCTCCCATAGAGGGGATGAACGATTATCCCGAATACTAGCTAAAACATCTTTTTTTTTTTTTTTGTTTCCTTTCAATTTTGGATAATTTTGATTCTGTTAGTTTTGCTTTGTTGCCGATAAAAATTCTGATATATTTTTCTTATAATTTCTTTTTCTCCTAAGGAATAAATTCTCTTTTTGATAATATTTTTAGGAATAAATTCTTATAAATATATTTTAATTGAAGTTCAAGATTGTGACCTAACAGTTCTTGTTTTCCATTTATTGTTTGAAAATGTATATATTTTTTCCCAGTATAATTTTAATTTGTGATACTTATTTTTTAGTAAATTCAATTAAAAGTCGAGTAATAAAAAATGCTGTACTGTAAGGTTGGAGATTGAATCAGAGCAGAGCCATAGGAATCAAAAGAATAGGCCGCTTTCTAATATTGATAAATTAAGAGATCCATGCAAAACTTTACAATTACAAAATTTTGTATAAATCTAGATATAGCACTAGAAATGAATTATTATAATTAAGTTAGAAAAATGCTAAAAAATTTGATTTTCCAATGCTTACCACCTTACGGGTTGATGAGGAGACAAAAAAAATTTTAAAATAATTTTTTACACTTTGTTTTTAATTTTTTTTTTCTATACTAATAAATACTGTGATGAATACTGAATAGATGTAATTTTCAGAATTTACATATAAGTTCTTTTTTTCAGAAAGGTATCTTTGACATATATATAGTTCATCCTTCAACCTCAAAAATTATTTGTCCATCTTCAAAAGATAGGTCTTAGATACTGTAGTGAATGACACTAGTGCAAGTGGGAGTTTGTTATCAGTGGTGTGTATGCCCTAGTGCATTCACAGCTTTTTATATATTAATTATTATACCACAATTGACACATGTATATTTCACATTCATAATAAATAAATATTCAAATTGTTGATTATATTATGAATGCAGTAGTTCATTATACTATGAAATATACGGCCCTTTAATTATCTACAGAGAATTTATTAGTAAGGTGTTGATAATAATGAGTTAAATATCTCTGGTAAAAGATAATTTTAAAAATGTTCATAACCGGTATAGGACAATAAATTGGGCATTCATTGAACCTCTAGGTTATTAGATGATTTATTTTGAGGAGGAATCTCATTCTCCATGATATAATGATATCTAAATAAATTAGTGGGTTCTTAAAGAGTTAAGGGTACCGAACAGTGACGCTTGATAATAACTGCACAGATAGTGCTAGATGTCAACAGTTATTTTCTTGGTCATAATATATGAGTTTTTTGTGACTCAAAATCCTTTGACTTGAGGTGTCAAGACTGTCCTTTCATGGGTAGCTGTAGAGGTGCTCTTGCCTTGTACTAGGCTATCCGTGCTTGGTAATCCGGCTCGTAGTCACCACAGTTAGTCATGTAGTGAGACATGAGATTATCAATAGTAGGACTCGTTACCCTGTAGCACCATGGTAAGATCCTAATGGAGTTGATATTTTGGTTCTGATAAAATAAATTTCTAGCCAGGAGAAATATGACCTATTCAATGTAAGATTGAATTATTAATTAGATTAATAATGATAAGTCTTATTTTAATTAGAACGCAAATTATCACTCATTAGTATATTGACTAATAGGGTTTGACATGCTGTGACCCTAAGTTGTTCAGTCCTTTTATTTACATAAAAGGCTTGGCAAGCCCAATTGGATTTCGTGGGCTGGATCAGTCCTTCTGATAAGAGCTGGGAACATTCTTGTAGGGCAAGTTGCATTTCCTGTGGATTCATACCCGGATGGGTT
>CATIWF010043419.1:0-42964 GCA_949630135.1 Balakata baccata
ATTATTACGTGCTATGTGCAACATGACTTGACTTACGGCTATATGAATTACGTGATTGTTATGGTATGGATATGATATCAAAAAGGAGATGAATGACTTAAATATATGGTTATGTTATAGGCTTTTCTTACATGGAGTGATTGAATATTGAATATGCAAATGTGATATAAATGCAAATGTTAAGTAATGATTGTTGCAAATTGCATATGCATACAGATTTTAAAGGCGTTATGACTAGCTAAATGGCATTGTAAAGCAAAAGAAGAGGCCTATGGCCCAAACAAATGTTCAAAAGCAAAAGAAAAGGCCTATAGCCTAATAAATGTGCAAATGTTACAAATGATCAAGCTAGCTAGCAAATGCAAATGTTCACATGTAAATCCAGGACAGTGTTTGTTTAGCCTGGTCACAACAATAAGAAAACAATAAGAAAATGACATAAGCATAAGCAAAAGAAATGTTTACATGAATTAATATTATTTATATTTATGTGATATTGATAAATAGAATGACATGTAAAATGTGTACGAATGACGATTATTACTTGTAACTATGATTGACTTGGTACTTTAAAAAGCTTTTGATAATTATTTTCATTAAGTTGCAACTCATCAAATTGCATCATTTTTCAGGCATAGAAGAGTAATTAGCTCATTTTGGAGGTACATACTATATAGAAGACATGGATAACAGGTCACCGGTCGAGCCTCACCAATATCTCTCCTTGCATTTCACATATGTATAGGGACATGTCTTTTGTGTTTTGGACTGTATGTTTGTATATGTATAATATAGTAAATACGTAGTGAGGTGATATATATATTATGTATATAGTCAAGCTGTTATGCTTTGATGAATTGCTAAATGCTACAAAGTGATATTGATATATAATTTAAGAAAAAAAATTTATCCCTCATTATAAACAGGACTATGACTTATTCTATGCAATACATGATAACATGATACAAGTATAAGTAATAGCCATAGGTATAAGGTGTTACATCAAATGTCAATGATAGTCCCATTATAGCAATAGTACAATTATCCTTAGACTTGGGGTACTCAAGGATATCTTGGATACTGATTCTATGCTTTGACTCCATTCTTTGTTGCCTCATAGAAGTCACTCATAGGGTGGTAATTAGGTATAATTTGAGGTATTTGAAGGTAATTTGAGCTATAAATGAACCAATCCGCTCGTGAGCTTTTTGAGTGTTGGTTCGAAAAAAAGCTTGTTTGAATTCATTCGTTACTGTTATCGAGCTGAGCTCGATAACCTTTTTGAGCTTGAGCTTAAGAGTGTTTGGTTCGTTAGCTCGCGAACGTGTTTGTTTGCAGGCTCGCGAATGTGTTTATTTATAGGCTTGCAAATGTGTTCGATTATAGGCTTGCAAACATATTCAATTGTAGGCTCGCGAACATGTTTGTTTATAGGCTTGCGAACACATTCACAAATATATTTGTTTAAAGACTTGCGAATATGTTCATTTATAGGCTCATAAATATATTTACAAACGCATTTGTCTGGAGGCTCGCGAATATGTTTGTATATATATAATATTATATTAATATTTTATCATTTATATTCTATTTTTAATATATTAAATAAAATAATATTACTTTAAAAAGGAGAATAGTGATATAGAAAATATAGCATTATTTATAATCTTTACACTTATTATATAAATATAATAAAATTTATAACTTATAATTATATATACTTTAATCTATAAAATTAAAATTATAAATTTATTAATTAATTAATAAAATTGCTATTACAAATAATTTTATATGCTAAAATTCTATAATAGTGATATAGAAAATTGAATTCATAACCTCCATATAAATTTGATATAAGCTAACAATTAAGAAAACTATTTTTATTGTTAATTAAAAAATATTTATAGGATATTGCTATTTTTTTCTTTTATTTTAATTTGTATATCGTTAATTTTTTAAATATTTATAATTTATTCTAATTATATTATATTATATTATATTATATTATGTTATAAATATAAATTAAATTAAGACTTAACCCATACGTAATTCTCTGAATTTTTATTTTTCTCAGTTTGTCCTCTATATCTGTTTTTTTACTTAGTTGCACCCTAAATACCATTTTTGGACCAATTTGACCATCTAATATTTAAAAAATGTAATAAGTAACCAAGTTAAATTGACATGATAGTGGAAAGGTGGACTAAGACTCAATAAACCTTCCAGTTGCCATGTCATCACAAAGTGGTTATTTGTTTTGTTTTTGAAATGTTAGAGGGGCACATTGGTCCAAAAATGATGTATAAGAGGTAATTAGATCCAAAAACCGATTTATGGGACCAACTAAGAAAAAATGAAAAATTTAAAGGCTCTTTATGGTTTATGCATAAAATTAATATATGATTTAGTAAACCAATTTAACTGCAATTTATTATAATAAGTGTCAATCAATCTATTTATTATTTATTTAATTGTATTATATGATTCTTCATAAAAAATTATAAAATATTAAACTTATATGATTTTAGACCTATAATGCCTATAAATAGGGTCTCGTTGTAATATATGAATATATGACATATGTTCTTTAAAATGTGAATTGTGTGCATAGTTAATATTGTTGAGTATGCTTAATTGTTAAGTAACAGGATATTATATAATATGAAACATGAAATGGCATGATCGAATGTTAGAAAGGTTAATTAGAGTGTTTGAATATGTATGAATATGGTTATGAATAAGAAAATGGCAAATATGTTAAAGAGGGTACAATGCATATGCCAAGCTTGAGTTGTGAGCTTGGTTGTGACCCATTTTAGGGGATGATTTGAGTTGTGATAACTTATTTGTATTTGCGTCCAATGACTATAGATGATTTCTATATATGTTTAGGAAGTGTTTTGAAGTGGAATTTCGTTAAAATTCGATCATAGGAACAGGTTATGTCCTTTCACCACTAGCGTCACCACCATGCTAAAAACTGTGATTGAAGGGTTTTGAGCATGTATCACATACATATAACGCAGCGGAAAATAAAAATTTTCAAAACCAGAATGAAAGGATTATACATGTGCCAATTAAAACTAATTTAACCAAAGAAAATTCAGAATTTATACCTTTATAATTTCTTAATTTTTCTTCAACTTCTTACCTTGTTGGGTTGTAGCAAACCACAACACAATCTTGGATTGTCTCTAACAATATCCACGCAAAGATGAGAGTACGAAACCACTAGAGAGATGACTTGAACATACCTCAAAGTGCTAGCAATGATGTATGTTCATATGAGAAGAAAATTAAACTTTTTAATTTTCTTGTTATATCCAAAACTTTTTTTCCTCCCAAAAATTTTTCTTTATCTATTTTCTGTCATTTGGGGTCTTTTAGATCCAAAAGAAAGTGAGAAAAGTAGATTAAAATTGAAAGGAGAAGAATTTGAAGAGGCAAGAATAGTGCAAAGGCCAATTGGCTATTTTATAGGTGATTGGCGTGTTGCTGCGTGAGCTAGTAGCCATTTTACTCATTCTTTACATCTCTAATGCGTGTGACCCATTAGGTTTCCGGTTATGTTGGCCACTTAAATTATCAAATAATTTAAGTAAGTCATGAGCGGTATCTAGCAACACATCATGACCCCCAATTGACAGGAAAATCAGTGGTTTGACTACGAACTTTTCCATAGACAACAATATGTGCAATTCATCATTTCACTATCCTATACCTTACTCGGTTTAGAGCATGGACTATGTGTCAGCTCTCGCTAAACTACTACATCACATCTAGCCCAAGTAATGTTAGATCTTGTCCTTTGGACTCATTACTCTATTAGACATGTCATTAAATACCATTTTCAAGACATTTCCACTCTAGACAGAGATTCTCAAGTAATGATCCCAACAAGAGGCTGTGGGTATCCTCTCCCTCTATCAGGAGTGGTGAATCCTTTATTGGCTACCAAATTACCTTCGAATGCTCCTCAAGCTGTACCCAATCACCACCCTATGAGTGACCTCTACAAAGTAACAAGGAATGGAGTCAAAGCACAAATTCAGTATCCAAGATATCATTGAGTACCTCAAGTCTAAGGATACTTGTCTCATTGCTATGATGAGACTATCATTGACATTTGAATAGAAATCCATATGATCGTCTCGTAGCAGGTCATCCAATGTACTTGACTACACTTAGCAAACATCCACGTGTTAACTTTGAACATCTCATGTTCACAGCTTATGAGAGCTACTGCTTGATCCAATCAAGGATTATAACATGTGTTAGTATATCCGGATCAACAATGTCCCATATTGTTAATCCTATGACTAGGGATAATTGAGATATTAACATAGTTACACATAATAGGAATCTCATTATCATGATCCCATCACGAGTTTCTTCATGCTATGTTTCATATCATGGATTTTCATTAATCAGTTTAAGGATTATATCAAATCATATACAAATGAATACTAATATAATGAAAGAATGCCTTTATGAATGTGTACACTAAGTGTCTAAGGCGATTGCCTTTTGGGCACATCTCTAACAGCTTGTAGGCCGAATTAATTATAGTACAAAACATAAACATTTTATCCTATGTCTTTTCTAAATCTCTGTGAAAACCACACCTTAAAATGTTGTGTATTTTGTAAGTTATGAGCATAGAAAGGGACACTGGTCGGTTGTCACTCTAAGTTAAATCAGTTACATTGTCTCTGTTAATTGAAGATTTTAGAGACCATATGAGTAAAAATAGCTAACATAAAAAATGTTCTAAATTACCTTGCCTAAGTTCCTCCAAATTTTCATAACAAGATAATATACACGTTGAAATATATGAATTTTTAAAAATAGTATATCAAAACTTCCTTAGGACAGAAGGCATAGTAAATTTTGAAATTGTACCAAAATTTGTGTAATAAATCAAAAATTATGAAATTATAGTATTTTATAGTTTGATGTGTTAAATTTAATTAGAAATAAGAATAACACAAATTGGACATATATAGTGAAAGTTATATAGTTAATAGTCCTAAAAGGTCAAAGTACCACATAGGAAAATTTTAGTTATTTATTTAAAACAAAATTAAAAATAAATATTTTAACAATGTATTAATTAATTGTATTTTCAAATTAGGCTTACGACAAGTTGGAGAACTGAAGAATGGACAAGCACCATAATCTTGTATTTTGGAAAAGGTCCATTAAGGTTTGTACATATAGGCATTTTTGTTCGCTTTGATGCATGATTGTGTGTTAATTGATTTAATTATATGTTAAATGGTAGATTTTGTGTTGCATGGCAATTTTATTTGTTTTTACATGATTTGTAAATGTGATTATAGCATGTCAATGTCATTTACATGATTATGTCTATAATGAAATATCATATAATTGCATGACTTTGAATGTGAAAGTACATTAGTTATGTATATATATATAAGATGTATATTAATTATGACAAATAAGAACATATTGAAAATAAATAAGTAATAGCTTTATTTGCCCATTTCTCTACCTAAGGGCTAGTTTAGGATAGATGGTGCACCATTAAAGGGAAATACAGTACCAACTTAGTTATAAATTTAAAGGAAAGGGAGGGCTAGGCTCGTGGAGCTCCTCGTATCCTATTATATATATAGATGATGTTATACTCAGTCAAGCTGGCCTAGGCTTGCGGAGCGCTATTGATTGGAGATTTTGGTGAATAGGGTAGTCTAGGCTCGTAGAGTGTCCTTATTTCACACCTCGTATCCGGACAGTCTAGGAACGAGATTTGGGTCAATGGTGAATAAACCCTAAAATGAAATATGAAAATTAATTATGTATATTTGAAATAGATTATGTGTTGTATTATGGCAATGTAGTGTGGATTAGCATAATATAATTGGTGAACGCATGATATGGTATGTTAAATGGAAGTGTTTGCATAAATTTAGAATAACAAGTTAATAAATAATTGATATATATTGTTAGTAAAATATGTTAACCTTAAATATTGACATGCTACTTGCATATTTATTGTGAAATATATGTCATATATTTGTGTGACTGCATGAGAGAACTTTAATACTTATATGTACCACTAAGTTAGAGATAGCTTAGTATGAGTTTCTTTCACGCAGGTTTAAGAACTTGTAGATAGTAGATTTTGGAAGTTGATAAAGAGAAGTGAAAGCCCATCTCAGAAGAGACATTGAAATTCGGTTTGTGGGTCAATGACATTATGCTTTTGTATTTTGTTTATAATCATGCATGTGGGCTAATAGACATATCATATATAAAGTAAAAGAATATGTTTTATATTTTGATATAATGATTAGTATATGGTTATGTGTGAGACTTGTAAACCGCATATGGGGTTAAATTAGTAATTATGATTAAGTGATGTATAAATAAATGAAATAATGATATAAGATGATAACTAATATAGGAAACTTAATTAGAATTATATATTTATAGATTAATTTATTAATAAAAAAATTATTATAAATTTTAGACTGGTTTATCCAGTTAGTCGCATTACATTCCATTTATATAATGAGATTATTCTTATTATATAAGTTGGGTGTTACAGGCTTTGCTGACCTGGTTGGGTCATTTTCTAGTATTATGTAAATATGTATATTAACCATTCTGTTTGCATGGTTTAATACAAGTTTTAGTGCTCATGTACATTTAGTTTGGCCTTTGTTTTACAAATATATAGTTTCTGAAGCTACCTTCAAACTTGTACAGTGTATTTGCTATTTGACTAAGATGCATTTTTATTTTAAAAACCAAACTAGGTTAATGAAATACATAACATATATGTATTGTCAAACAAAAATATTATGTTGCCATTTTGATTAATAAGCAAGGAGGTTATATTAATTTTTCTTTCGTTATGATTAATAAGCATGGAGGTTGAATTTCTGTTTATATATATATTTTTAGGATACGGGACCACAACTTCCAAATAATGTGACTGTCATGCTTAAATATGGAATAAATCTGCTTCAGGCTATTAGTCAGTTTAATGGAATGTTTGAATTAGATGTTTTATTTTTGTTTACAAGGATTACTATTTTGCTGTAAGACTCAAACTACAACTGTTTTATATATATTTTCATGTTGTCCTCAAATGATCTTATTTTTTATATATATTATTTTCTAATTATACTATTGCTACCACTCGTTTTTGGAATTTGCTTCCTAGTCAGTTGAGGGGTCTACAGAGATATCTGAGCCAGACATTACTAAGTTTTTGATCTAGGCTGTTGGCGGAGAGAAGAAGCGCATAATATATGGCATTATGACCATAATTAGTCCCTTTTTTTTCTCTTTTTTCCTTTAAATGTTTAGATTTCTTAATTAAAATATACTTGAATAATACTTTATATTTATTATGGAGTTGAATTTCAGTTTTAATTTATTATATTAGATTTTAGTTTTAATTTATTCTTGACCAAAATTTTAAAAGTCTATTTTTTATTTAAAATATAAAATATTAAATAAAATTTAACAAAAACAATTAATTTGCAATTAACAACAGATTAGCGACAACTATATAAATAATTAAAAATAATTCGTCGATGGAAATAGCGACGAACTTAATCGGTTGCTAAATTAGCAACAAATTTATCCGTTGCTATTTTTATCACTAAATTAAGTGAGAGATCTAGATGTCTATAATTGCCAAGAAACTTATCCATCGCTATATTTTACGACAGATTAAGTCACTCAGCTAATTTTTTTGCGTGGAGCATTTTAGCTAGGGACTTAGTCCCTCGCTAATCTATCACTAAATAATATTAGCAACGGATTTGGTGACATTTAGTGACAAATTCATCCGTCGCTAAACGATCATTTTCTTGGAGTGTTGATTTCATTCTTTTATTGTCTAATGTTTTAAACACCATTTTATTTTTGTAGAAACTCATGGTTTTCGCCCTAGGGTTTGAAGCTTTCTTTTGGGTTTTGATGATTTTCGCATATTTCTTTTTTAAAAGTGACATATTTCATTCTAGGATTTTGATTTTTCTTATGGGTGTCATAAACTTTAGTGATTTTGTTTGTTCTTCTAACAAATCTTTTTCATAGCCGGTTAGTTAGTGGTTTTGATTTTTTTTAATAGGTTTTGATTTCTGTTGCTTTAAAACTAAAGGATTTTGGTTCGAGTGCTTGGATCTTTATTCTAACATTTTGATTTCAGAAATCTTAGTTTGTTTCGTTTCTTCAAAACTCAAGGATTTGATCCAAAGGTTTGATATGTCTTCTTATAGTTTGATATTAGTTTTTAAAAGGGATCTCGAACTTTGTTCATTTATTTCTTTTTTCCTAATTAAACGTTAAAGGAATTTCAATCAGCAAAGAAAGAATTATAAAGGTGAAACTAATATGTATTTGGTTGTTATGTTTTTTGATCTTGCATTTCAATTCTGAGTGTTGTATATTTTTGCTTTTTTTAAGTAAAATTTTACTTCTTTTGTTATTGTTAGACATAACACCCATCTTGGTAAAATAATAATTATATAGGAATAAATAAAAACGGTGGAAAAATTGCAATAGCAGTTACAAATGGAGTGGAAAGTAATTGATAGAGAAGTTATTTTTATTTCTTGCATTTTCTTCCAAAAAATAAATGCTTTGGCACTCCAATTGACATAAAAAATTAAATTCTCATTTCCTTTGTTGATTGCATCAAGAGGTAAGCATCTAAGTTGTGGTTCATACTTTTAATAAATTATAATGTAATTGAAATTGGATTTTACATGTTTATGATCTTGGGATGTAATGCCCACAAATTGGGCATAGCATTAATCGAGTGTGAATGGCATGAAAAGCGTATATGAGTTTGACTCAAGATGATACAAATGAGTTATAAGAGAAATCAATAGTAAATTGATGATGTATTAGAGGTATTTCAAGTTTTATATGAGATATATGAAGGAAATATAGTTGGATTTAGGTCTTGGGCTTTGAAAGGAGTCTAAATAATAAAGAAATATGAGGAAATAAAGGATTTACACTCGATTCAAAAGGTGTCACAGCCGTGAACATCGAGCTTGGGCAATTTAGGCAACATGTGTCATGGCCAGGCATAAAAGTGTCATGACTATGACCCTGGCCGTCAAGGGGACTGCTTTCAAGCTCTATTTATTTCATTTAAACATGACCCCAAAAGCCCTAAAACACTTGCCACACCCCAAATCCTTTGAGAACTCATCTCTTACATGATTTTGATGAGTTTTAAGCTCCCAAAACATAAGATCTACCACTCAAGATCAAGATTCGAGCATAGATTTGGGAGATTTACTAAGGAAGAAGATGAAGTTTGAGAGAGTAAGTGTGGAGCTTGAGGGAGGTTGAGTCTTCCATCCAAATCAATCTTGATTTCTTCCTTCTTTGGGTAAGATTTCATGTTTTTCCTCCTTTTTTAACAAGTTTGTAGTTGATTGATGTGATTTACCCGAAATGGTTAGAAACCCATTTGTAAATGGGTATGTTAGAGATTCACCCTTAGGTTGCTTGGGGGGAAAAACTTCCCTTTGAGCATGATTGAAATGTTAAACACATATTGGAGGAGAATTTAAGAAGAAAGAACACAGATTAATGGTTTTTGAGTTAGGGTTTGGAGTACATGCTTTTATGTAGTTATAGATGTTGATATATGATTTGAGTTAATGAGAAATAGTTATGATTATATATAGGAGATGCCTTGGAAGGTGGAGTTACCACCAAAGAGGACTAAGCAAGCTTGAAAGTTTGGATTTTGAGTTGGCTCCATAGGAGGTAAGTACAGATGCATTATAAGTTGCTAAAACGAAATAATGTGATGTTAAATGACATGAAAATGTGATAGATCGAGTGTAATTAGAAATAATTAATAGCTAGGATGAAAATGAAAGTAGGTAACATATTAATCATGCCTATAGGTCATGAATGATATAAGAAGGAAAGAAATTAAAGTTTAAGTTGATTAAATAACATGGTTCTGGCATGCTAAATATACTTAAAATCCATAATAAATAATCATGTGTTTGTTGACCCCATCATTAGATAAATTAATGATGGGATGGGTATAGTAGATCAAAATTATGATTAATTGGTAATGAGCTAGGTTATTTAAGGGCTTGATGAGATGCTAAGTAACATTAATGAACAATGAATGACATTGTTGAGATTAATGAAAGAAGAATAAGCTAAACATGATTAATGAGAATATGAATATATATGAATTACATAAGTAATGACCTTTGAACTTGAATGATATGTATATATCAAATGAATGATAACAATATGACATAGTATTTTTAGGTATAAGAACTATCATTAATAAGGCATCTTGAATGAAATAAGGGAATTATAGAACTCGAATTTATTCATGTGGTTATTAGAATTTAGTAATGATAATTATGTATGCATGTTATGGGGCCACTCACCAAATTAGGTGTAAGTTAGGCTCAATATATATATAAAGGATTGATAATTGGTAAATATACAAGCTCCATGAAAGCATTTAAAGTGTGAAGGGAAAGGAATTGCTTAATAGAGATAAGTCTCCTACTGGAGAACTTGTGTATTGATGGGTTAGATATATATGTGGAACTTGTATCTATGATGTTAAATGATTGATATTGGCATGCTATATATATATATATATATAAAGATGATTTTTTGTATGTTGATAAGAATAGCTACAATTGGTTAGCCTCAGTGCCTTGTACGATAAATTGTGAACTTTGGCATTTAATGCAAAAGATACAAGTTTGAATGATAATAGCATGTTATAGGTCCCTTGAAATAGGACAAAATCATTAATGATAGAGCTTATGCATATGATATACATGAAAAAAGATGTTGATTCTTATATTTTGGAAAAAGAGATAGCCCCTTTCATAACCGAACTAGAAATTTTCATGACCATGAACATGGAAGTAGAATGATTCATGCCCAGCCTTCATGACCAGGCCTGCAAACATGCTTGTAACATGCAAAAACACTTTTGTATGATATTATACAATAAGAAAACATGTTTGTGAACTTGAATATGCATGAAATTATGACTATATGCTATGCATATTGATTGAAACATATGAGATTGAGATGAAAGTGAAAAGATACAGTGATATAGATGCCCATTTTTCAACTTGAGGACTACTTTAGGGTAGATGATGCACCATTAAGGGAATAAGCGATACGTATCGACGAGCTTATGAGTGAGTGATTTGCCTCCGAGAGTGCCCCTGTTCCTAGTACTCATAGATTTATACTCAATCAAGTTGTTTTGAGTTCAGTGAACACTTTTGACTTGAGATTCTGGTGAGTATGGAGATTTTACTTCTAAGAGCACCCTTACTTCACACTTCATATCTGGTCAATCCGAGAATGAGGTTTGGGCTATTTATTTAAATAAGAAAATGGAACATGGGAATTTATTGTTTGCATGATTTTGATATGTTATTCTTTTATGGTATACGTATTTTGAACAAATATATGCTCTACATGTATTAAATAATGACATACAAATAAGATGTGAAAATAAGGGATGAGAGGGACTAGTGGTCAACTCATTTATTAACCTTAATTAAAGAGGTTTTAATTTCTGGGGGTTCAACTCCTTTTTAAAAATGATATATGCTTAAGCCTTTAAGAGGTCAATACGTTGATTGACAATTGAGATACAAAAGAACCGCTAAATAGTTTAACTTGCAATAACTACATTGAGATCCAAATGCATATGATTTTGAGTCATAAAGAAAAAGATATGTAATCTATGATTCTGTTAAGCATGCGTGTGTGATATGCATGTAATCTCTATACAAATATTAAACATATGCCTTGACATTATCTTGCTCACAGGGTTTGGAAATGATTTTGTATCAATTTTACATGCCATAAATTATATGATTACATGTTATACTTGATATGCATATGTGTATTACTAATCTATGAATAGCTTAGCGTGTTTTCTTACACATGTAGATTATGGAGCCAATATATAGTTGATGTAGTAGTTGACAACGGACATGCCAAAGCCTATATAGAGAAGAGACCATATAAACCAGATTTAGACCGGGGCATATTCATAGCATTCATTTATGGAGATATCATTAATTATGTTTGTTATCCTGTAATCATATAATATAATATAAAGTAAAAAGAAAAAATAAAGAAAAGATATGGCTCAACTAGACATAGTTGAGATATATGAGTTGAGGGCCTTGATGGCCCAATCTAGAATATAGATTGTGATTGAACAGGTAAACAGGAACTAGTGATAGTTACTATAAGATATATTCGATAAGTTAGACAAGTCTAATTGTGTATACATGTATAAAGTATGATAATGAGTTATATAGAAAAGATTAAAATTTGGACAAGTTTATAGCTACCAAGTCTGTAGCACTTCCAATGTATTATGGAACATATTCCTAATATATAGGAGGATGTTACATGGGAAAATAATAATGAAATTGGATGTGATTTTATATTAAATCCTTGTTAAAACCTATAAATGGTATCAGAGCTTTGGTAAAAAACATGAATCAATTGGTTAATTTTCATTTCTTATTTTCTGTTTATAAGTTGCAAAAATATGATCATTATGCCTACTTCGTACTTTTATAACTTCATATGTAGTTAGTTTCTAGATACAATTTTAATTTCTTTCGAAAGTAGATTTTGCAGGCTTTAATTCAATATATTATTTGTTTGATTTGGTTGAATATTGAATTAGTTATGAGTCTTTGAATATACCTCTTTGATTTTGAAAATTGTAAAGTATGATAAATGTGCCATATTTGAGACTCCATATTTGAGACTTCATTTTTCTCTATATACTATGAATCTAGAAACAAAATTACCCATTTTAAAGTAGGGATTACAGGTATATAAATCTAATATTTTGGTTAAGTATTTAGTGAGATATTAGATCTCCAAGATTGATAATCGTTACTGAAAATTTGTTTTTTCAGACTTAGAATTTGGGGGTTAGAGATAAAAGATGATTAAAATTATATTTTATGCAACTGCCTGTTTCACATAGTTAATTGTGTGCATTGACATATATGACTCTATATACGGCTTTAGGAGGCCAGAAACCTCCTACCAACCTTAGGAGGCCAGAAAACCCCTACTGAATAAAATCTGGTCGTTAGATTAGGCCACAATGGTGGCGAGTGGCCTATACGCATCGGATATGCGGGTGTTTTTCATCCACTTGCTGATGAGAATAAATTAAGAGAGAGAGAGAGAGAGAGAGAGAGAGAGAGAGAGAGAAGGGTTTGCTAGGAATCGAAACCAGGTTTCCTTATGGGAAACAAAACTCTCCCTCCGTGAGCTACAATGGATCATGTACAATTGATCAAGCGTTTTAAACAATGTACACAACTATTGATATAATTAAAAATTAACTACAAGCCAAAAGCATATATAATAAATGAATTAATAAATAGATTTAGTTATTTATTTGGTTGTAAAATATAATTAATTTTTTTTAATTATATTTTATGTAGTTCTTAATTTTTTAGGCTACACAATTGATTAATAATTAGTTTTTCAATCATGATATATTAATGTGACTTAAAATAGTTTTTTTGTTAATATTTAATTTTTTTATCATGATTTCTTTTATTTTAGAATAAAAGATTAAATGTCTATTAATGTTTTTGTAATATAAATAAGGTAAGGCTAATGAGGACTGCAAGAGTTGCTATGACCAATGAGAGTAAAAGAAGAGTAGTAGAAATGATAAAGAAAATAAAAAATATTGTTATGGACCCAAATACCAAAAGTGATAACTTACAACGTCTTGTAAACCATATTATTAAAATTAAATGTATTATTGAAGTAGTAGTTTGGTAAGGGAGTTTGTTAAAAGATTATAAGAAATATAAGGCGCTTAGGTTTGGTCTTAAATCCGTTAATGAATAAAGAATATTCTTGATTTATTGTGGAATGGTTACCACAAAGAGGGGTCATATGAAAAGGTCGTTAAGGAATTTGTCAATACATATGTGAATTGGGTTGTGAACAAAACGTTTAGCGCTTCATATAGTATGTCTATTCGCAAAGACAATCATAAAACACTTAGAAATCCTTCCAAAAAGTCAATTATGCATTGCCTTTAAAACTCAAAGAAAAATTATATAAGTCTATCCCTGTCCATAGGATAAGACTATCTTAAATTTTATTTTTATGATTAGTTCTAACTCGTATGCAATGTTAGCACATTGATTGTGATAGTAAATATCAAGGTTGTAAAAATCGGCTGACCAATGAACCGGAAAAGATAGCGTATTACAGGTTTAAGGTCAAACTGGGGTCCAATTGGTCAAAGTGAAAATTTTTCAAATATAACATTTAATATATTCATATATAGTAAAATGTATAAAATAATTAGATTAGACATATTTTATCTATAGAAATATATTCAAACTATTAATATTCATAACTCAAATCAATACATAATTATATTTCAAATATATATATATATATATATTATAGTAAAGAATAAAGTTTATTTATTTTTAATTTTTAGAATAAAAATAGAAAATATTATTTTAAAAACATATATTATAGAATTCATTTTTTTAATTAAATGATATTATTTACATTAATAATAAAAATAATAAAAATAAAACTTATAGTTAAAAATAATCGATGAACAATATACAAATTTTGAGAAATAAGAACAACAGGGCTAATGTAGTATAATGGTAAGCAATGATCTTTACATTCCAAACATGCTATGTTCAATTTCTATTGTCTACCTTCATCACCATTTATTGCTATTTTCTCTTTGCTCAGGACAAGAAGAAGCAAAAGTTCAACCAACCTGGAAAAGGAAAATGTTTCTTTAAGAAGAAGAAGAAGCATTTATCCAAGCCTAGGTGCTATAATTATGGAAAGAAGAGGCATTTTGCATGTGACTGCAATGAGCTCAAGAAGGTAAATGACCTTTGTGCAATTGTGAATGAAACTTATCTTTCAATTTCTATTTTTCTAACTGAATATCCTTTGTGCACTTATAGACTCAGGAGCAATAGACCACATAGCGAAGGATAGGAGTGCCTTTGTTGAATTTCAATGAATTCCAAAAGGAACAAAATGGATATATGTAGGAAACAACTTCAAAGCAGAACTAATGGGAATTAATACTTGCAAGTTATCATGTGTGGTGGCCAAATCTTGTTTCTAAATGATGTGTTGTTTATTAGAGATGTGCCAAAAAGGCAATCGCCTTAGGCACTTAGTGTACATATTCATAAAAACATTCTTTCATTATATTAGTATTCATTTTGCATATGAATTGATATAGATCTTAAACTAATTAATGAAAGTCCATGATATGAAACAAAGCATGAAAGAAATCATGATGAGATCATGATAATAAAATTCCTATCATGTGTAATTATATTAGTATCTGAATTATTCCCAATCATAGGATCAAGAAGACAGGATACTGCTGATTTGGATATACTAGTACATGTTGTACTCCTTAATTAGATCAAATAGTAGATCTCATAAGCTGCAAGGATGAGATGTTCATAGTTAACATGTGGATGCTTGCTAAGAATAGTCAAGTAAATTGGATGACCTGCTAGGAGACGATCATATGGATTATCTATTCAAACGTCAATGATAGTCTCATCATAGCAATGGTACAAGTATTTTTAGACTTGAGGTACTCAAGGATATCTTAGATACCGATTTTGTACTTTGACTCCATTGCTTGTTGGTTCATAGAGGTCGCTCATAGGGTGGTGATTGGGTACAGCTTGAGGTATTCGAAGGTAATTGGGTAGCCAATAGAGGATTTACCACTCCTGATAGAGGGAGAGTATACCCATAGCATCTTATCGGGATTATTATTTGGGAATCTTTGGCCATAGTAGAAACGTACTGAAGATGGGCTTCAATAACATGTCTAATAGAGTAACGAGTCTCAAGGACAAGATCTAACATCACTTGGGCTAGGTGTAACGTAGTCAGTCTAGCGGAAGCTGACACGTAGTCCATGCTCTGAACCAAGTGGGATATAGGACGGGGCAATGACGAATTGCACATATTGTTGTCTATGGAAAGGTTCGTAGTCAAACCACTGATTTTTCGATCAATTGAGGGTCATGATGTGTTGCTAGATACTGCTCATGACTTGCTCGAATTAATTGTTAATCTGAGTGACCATCATAATCAGGAACCTAATGGAACACACACATTGGAAGTGTGAAGAATGAGTAAAATGGTCTTGGATGAGATCCAAAAATATGAGAGAATTATTTAGGGTCGGATTGTGATGGGATCAAAGAAAAAATCGATCAGAAAAGTCACAGGCCTGTGCGGGCCCATACAATAAGGCTACCAGTTGAAGGCTGGCAGTACATGGGCTGCACGCACGCTGGACTTGGCCATCATGCGCGCATGCTAAAAATTGATTGGCCAAATTGCCAATTTAGGCCCCCAAACCCATTTTGGTAATTTTGCCAACCCTAGGGTGTTTAGAAATACCTATAAATAGTATTTTTTTCATAAAAAAAATACTGATAGCCTCCATAAAAATTATTAGATAATTTTTCTTCAATTTTCTCTCTAGGAACATCACTCTTTGCTAGCACATATAGTGTGTTCAAGACATACCTTAGTGGTTTCATTCTTCATTTTCGCATGGATTATCATTAGAGAATATCCTAGATTGGATTGTAATGGTTTGTGACAATCCAACAAGAAGGAAATTTGGAGAATTGACACAAGAAATTAAAAGGTATAATTTCTAACTATATTTTAATTGAATTGGTTTTAATGGACAAGTAGAATCTTTTGATTCTAGTTTTGAAAAATTTTATTTTCCGCCGCATTTTATGAATGTGATTCAGGCTCAAAATCCAATATCGATATTAGAGCCCTTTTGTGTCTATTAAAATTAATTTTAATCTAAGATGCATTTTGATTGCATGGTTTTGACGGTTTGTAAAATTCATTTTAATTATTTTTATTTCTATAATATGATCATTGGTGATTAAGAATGATTATTTTGAATGAAATATGGTTTGAATATGATTCAAATAATTAATTTTGAATATTTATTATAATATTGCTGAAAATTGCATTGTTAATGAACATGTGACGTTGTTTGGATTTTTTGATGGGGCTGTTAATAATTTTTTTATAATTTGATCATGGAAAAATTATTTAGAAATATTAAGAATGTCTTTAAGCCTATGAAAGGATCCAATAGTTAATTAAAAGTCGTTTTAATTAATTTTATAAGCAAACATCGAAACGGAAATGTTTTGTTTGATCTTTTTGGAATGTATTCATTTTGGTTCTAGCACCTTAAAATAATTTTTATATGACATTTGATATGTTATTTTGATGTTAAATACATTCCAAAATTATTTTGCTCATATATAAATTTTCAAATTAATTATAGATTGTAAATGAATAGTTTTAAGTGTCTGGTGTGTTGGTTCATTTGTATTGATGATTTTGGCTTATGCCAAAATTATTTTGATGGACTTGAGCTGACCTACAGATGCTTAAAATATGATATATGGTTTTGGAAATTTTGGGAATTTTTAAAAATTAATTTTGAATTAATTTAATGTGAGTAAATTAATATATAGTATGATTAGAATATGGTATGTATGTTAGAATTAAATTGTTTAATTTTTGACATTATAATAACCCAATTTTAAGGTAGATTAATTTTGAATTAATTTTTGGAAATATGGAATTTAATTAATTTGATTAAATATTAATTTCCATATTAAAATAACATACAAAATTGAATTAACTGAAACAACATAATTAAGCAATTTTCAGTTTAAATGTTGAAATCGATTTTCAAATTTAAAATCTAAAATTGTCACTACCTTATTTATTTTTATTTTATGCATTAGAGAATGCATGCTAAGGGTGTATGGAAAGGCACAATGGATGATTATGGACTTAGGCCCAATGTGATTTTGTATGCATAATTAATTTTTGTTTTATGGTAAATAGGGTCTGCATGTCTCTGCCTCCTTATCTTTCTCATGTATTTCTTTTCTCACCTCACTCCCCTCAAAAATGAATTGAGGATTTCTATTTTGAAACATGTAATTAGATTATATAAGATTAAGATAGAATGGAGATAGAAAGGAGCAAGAAACAAAGGAGATGGTGCTATAAGCAACAAGACTTAGAAATATGAATTTAATTTATATTTTTGGGTTGTAAGTCATGCATATACCTAGGTGAGACCTAGTCAATCTCTTTTTGGCTCAAGAGATTGATATTAGTATGTCCATAATCATGCTATATAGTTAGGGTAACTATATTTATATATATCTATATGATGAATGTATGATATATAAATGCATGCTAAAATAACATGATGAGACTAAATTAAGAAATACCCTTGCTTAATTAATATTAAAGCTAACGTCTTCCATTAATATGGCATGAATGAGAGTTCCTTTTATAGTTAGGGTTGTTGGGCAAACCCAAGCCCGCTCTACAAGAACATGTTCAAATCATGGAAATAAGATTTCTTAATTAATGGGCCGGCTTTAACAAGAAGCATTGATTTGTTAGGCAAACAAAATATCAATGTGGATTAAGGCGAAGTTGGGTAGTGTATATGAGATATACATACATCAAGTGTTGATAGCCCAATGTAGGTGCACATATCAATAGTTGATGGCACTGGATTCGATAGTTGCATGAGAATGCAATTGGTATGGATTAGATACCTACCTTTGGGCCAAAGGTGGCTTGTTGGGCAAACCCAAGGTCATTCTTAGGGACATTGGCTATCGACCCACTAAGAGGACTTATATATAAGTTCTCTCGGATCCATAGTGAGGGCTATGGGTTCGCAATAAAATAGTGGGAGTCATAATGCGTTTTATTAAAAACCTGATATCATGCACTCATTTCTACAATGTCGATCTTTATATCAAGGTTGTTAGAATTATATTATTTAATGTGAATCAAAGCGTAATAATAAGTTATACATTTTCACTAACCTAAGCTTCCTTAACTGACATAAAACTGAGAATGGTTCTCAAATCCAAAGGGTTGCCAAAGTCTCAAAATATCTGTTTTCTTTCCCTTAATGCTTGAAATGCAAGTGTTATGAACAATTTGTATACAAGAAGTACTTTGATAACAATGGATTGGTCCTAAGTTGTTCAAACTTCAAAAGCACCATGAAAATGGATGCAAAACCTTTATATATCATCTTAGAGAGATGGCCAATGAGCAAGCTCAAGCTGAGTGATATGAGATATCTAAATTACTCTACCACTCCAAGATGATAGAAGAAAGATTTAAAATGTAACATGCATTATGGATAAAAGGAAGAAGTAGAAAGACATTTTAAAAGGTACTTCATTATAGCAAGAGTTGAAAAATGGCAATGAAATAACAAAGCTTATTTTGAGTTTTAAAGAAGCAGAAGAGAAGGCATATAGATGCATCTTCTACTTCAAGTAAATTTGATAAAGAGGATAACATTGTTTCTTATAATAACACATGGGTATTAGATATTGCATGTAGGTCTTACATATACAAGATATGCAAGACCAAAGAAACAATGGAAAACTTAAGAAAGGAGAGTCGAAACTTTACACATTAGCCATATAGCAATAGTTGCTGCAGTAGCTATAGAGAGTTAAGTTTCAACACTCTCTAGTAAGCTTGTTTAAAAGGTTTAAACAATTGCAATTTTGATTTAGTTTATGAATAAAAAAATATAATTTTGTTTAATAGTTGAACAAAAGTTTTTCATTTGACTATTAAGAATAATTGTTGTTCTATGTGGTCAAATGATATTCCTTATGAAACTAAAACATTATGCAATAAAGTTTCTGATCTTGAAATGCTTGATTCTATCATCAATATTAAATTTAAAAGGGTTGATGACCCGAAACCATAAATTATGGCATTGTCAACTTACGCATAAAAAGAGAATCACATGATGAGTTATGGTAACTTGGGGTTATTTGATTATGAATCATGTGACACATGTTAATCTCATTTACAAAGCAAGTTAACAAAATCACTTTTTAGTGAAAAAGGATGAACATGTGAAAGGACTGATGGACCTTGTACATAGAGATGTATGTGGACCAATGTTCATGTATGCCATAAATGGTTTCATCTACTTCATTACCTTAATTATGATCGCTCATAATTTGGATATTTGTATATAGTGAGATACAAATTTAAAACCTTTGAATGTTCAAAGAATTAAAAAATGAAGTAGAGGAACAATTTAGCAAAAGTATTAAGACACTTAGATTAGATCAACGTGAAATAATACTTAAGCTAAATGTTTCAATGTCATATAAGAGACAATGAGATTTTATCTTAATGAACCATATCTTATACGCCATAGCATAATGATGTGGCTAAAAGGAGTAGCCGAACCTTGTTAGACATGGTAAGATATACAATAAACTTTTAAAATCCTCAAGGTTCCTTTTATAGTCATGCATATGGGATTATGTTTACATGATAAACATAATACTTTATCAGTCAGTTGATGTTGTTCCATATAAGATATGAAATAACATAAAACCTATACTTTCATAAATGAAAGTTTAGGATTATCCTACTTAAGAGAAGTAGATAAGGTTGAATTAGTTAAAAGCTCAATCTAACCCAATATAACCAATGAGAGTCATTTAGATATCTGTTTTACCACTATTTGAAAAAAAAAGTGTTTGTTCAAAGTATGCTATCTTTCAAAAAGAAAGAGTTTCTTCTATAAGAAAATAGTAGGAGCAAGATTGAACTTAATGAAGTTCAAATATACTCAAGCAGATGCAAATCAACTAACAAAGCCCAGATATGTTATTCACATAGATGAAGTAACAGTAAGATCTTATGAAGCACAAGAGCTTCATACGTAAAGTAGGACGCAAGTTGTTTCTAAGAGATATAGATCTCTTATAAGTGAACAAAAGGTTGTATTGCTTATAGAGGATGATGAGCTTGCTACTTATGAAGAGATTCTGAAGAGTTCAAAATATGACTAATGGCTATAAGCCATAAGTTGAATACAGGTTCCATGACTATAAACCAAGTATGGACTTTGGTTGACCCATCTAATAGGATAAAGCCCACTGGGTGTAAGCAGATCTTTAAGAAGAAGGCCGGCATGGAAGGTAATACAATTGCCTATAAAGCTAGAGTTGATAGTTAAAAGAGATCGTTAAAGGCAAAAGTTGGCTTTAACAAGACCTTTTACTCCATATACTATGCTTAAGTCCATTGTGTTACTCTTAACCATTGCTACTCATTGTGATGAGATTTTGTAAATGATATGAAGATAGGTTTCATTATGGAAATCTGACTTAAGATGTGTACATGACACAACCTAAGAGATTCATATCTAATGTTAGTGAAACAAGATGCAAATTGCAAAAATCCATTGATGGATTAGTGCAAACATCAGAGAGTTTGTTTTTCTCACAATATGTGGATGAATCTTGTATTTTTCAAGAAGGTTAGTGGGAGTGCTATAGTGTTCCTATTGAAGTATGTGGAAGACATAAAACAAACTCTCATTTTAAGTTAGTTAATTTATTACTTTAAAGAATGCCACCAAGAAAGATTTTAAAAGTAACCTACTAGAAGGAGATTAAGATCTATAAAAATAGATCTAAGAGGTTACATAGTCTTTCTTAGTCTACATAGCTAAGATGCTAAAGTGGTTAGCATGAAATAGTCTATGAGATATTCTTATGATTGATAGGATTACTCTCTTTAAGCCTTTATGTCCAAAGGCATAAGATAAATGTATGAGCACGAGTGACACTCTATGGGTTTTGGCTATTGGAAGCACTTTGTGTTATGCTATGTACTAGGCCCAATGGATATCAAACTCTGAATGTCATTAGTGGATATTAATATGACCCCGTAAGGACATCCTTAAATACTTAAGAAGGATAATGATGAATTATTGGTTTAAAGAGATAGTAAGCTTAAAGTAAGCAGGATTATGGGTGCCAGCATCCAATTCAACAAGGATAACTCAAAATCCTAGTCATGCTATGTATTCACATTAAATGGTTGTGCAATTGATCGGAAGAGTTCCAAACAGGTGATGGCTATGAATTCCACAATTGAAAGTACACTATAGCTTCTAAGGTAGCTGAGGAAGCAGTTTGGATAAGGGAATTCATCACAAAGTCAGAAGTGATTCCTAGTATTGTAAATCTAATATGATTGGAACAACAATAGAACTATTACACGTGCAAAGGAATCATGGTCTCATCAAAAGGTCCAAACATATACTTAATCTTATCAATTGATTAGAGAAATTAATAGCAATATGATGTAATGAGAGAAAGAGTTCCCACTGAATAGAGAATATCTGATCGAGTCACTAGACCAAAACGCCAAAAGGAATATGATAGTCATATCCTCGCCTGTGGTGTAATATACAATGACGATTGACTTTTGTACAAATGGGAGATTGTTAGAGATGTGCCCAAAAGGCAATCACTTCAAGCACTTAGTGTACACATTCATAAAGACATTCTTTCATTATATTAGCATTCATTTACATATGAATTGATATAGATCTTAAACTGAGTAATGAAAGTCCATGATATGAAACATAGCATGAAGGAAATCATAATGAGATTCTTATCATGTGTAATTATGTTAATATCTAAATTATTCCTAGTCATAGGATCAACAATAGGGGACATTGCTGATCCGAATAGACAAGCACATGTTATACTCCTTGATTGGATCAAGCAATAGATCTCATAAGCTATGAGGATGAGATGTTCATAGTCAACATGTTGATGCTTGCTAAGAGTAGTCAAGTACATTGGATGACCTGCTATGAGATTATCATATGAATTAACTATTCAAATGTCAGTGATAGTCTTATCATAGTAATGGGGCAAGTATCCTTAGACTTGAGGCACTCAAGGTTATCTTGGATACTAATTCTGTACTTTGACTCCATTCCTCGTTGCAACATAGAGGTCGCTCATAGGGTGCTGATTGGGTACAACTTGAGGCATTCGAAGATAATTGGGTAGCTAATAGAGGATTCACCACTCCTAATAGAGGGAGAGTATACCTGTGGCCTCTTGTCTGGATCATTACTCGGGAATCTTTGGCCATAGTGGAAACGTACTGAAGATGGTTTTCAATGACATGTCTAATAGAGTAATGAGTCTCAAGGACAAGATCTAACATCACTTAGGCAAGGTGTGACGTAGTCAGTCTAGCGGAAGCTGACACATAGTCCATGCTCTGAGCCAAGTGGGATATAGGATGATGAAAGGATGAATTGCATATATTGTTGTCTATGGAAAGGTTCGTAGTCAAACCACTGATTTTCCTGTCAATTAGGGATCATAATGTATTGCTAGATACAGCTCATGACTTGCTCGAATTAATTGTTAATCTGGGTGACCAACATAACCGGGAACCTAATGGGTCACATGCATTAGAAGTGTGAAGAATGAGTAAAATGATCTTGGATGGGATCCAAAAATATGAGAGAATTATTTAGGGTCGGATCGTGATATGATCACAGAAAAAATTTGGAAAAAATAGATCGGGAGGTCATGGGCCAGTGCGGGCCCAAATGGCAAAGCTACCAATGCATGGGCTACGAGCACGCTAGCCGTAGCCAACGTGTGCGCAAGGTAAAAATTGATTGGCCAATTTAGCCCTCCAAACCTATTTTGGTAATTTTGCCAGTCCTATGGTGTTTAGGAACACCTATAAATAGTATTTTTTTCATCAGAAAAATATTGATAGCCTCCATAAAAATTATTAGATAATTTTTCATCAATTTTCTCTCTAGGAACGCCTCTCTTTGCTAGCACATAAAGTGTATTCAAGGCATATCCTAGTGGTTTCATTCTTCTTTTTTCTATGGATTATCATTAGAGATGATCATAATTGGATTGTTATAGTTTGCGACATCCCAACAAGAAGGAAATTTGGAGAATTGACATAAGAAATTAAAGGTATAATTTCTAACTATATTTTAATTGAATTAATTTTAATGGCGCAAGTAGACTCCTTTTATTTGGATTTTAAAAAATTTTATTTTCCACTGTGTTTTATAAATGTGATTCATGCTCAAAACCTAACATTGTTTGCTCCTAAAATTCATTAGGATATAGTTTCAGTGTTGGTTTTACTTAAATTAGACTTTGAATTATGTTTTCATGGACATGGTATTGATTTGTTTCTATGACAAGACCACTATGGTTGTGGTTATTTTCTGGATGGTTTTATAGTTCTTGAAGTTGAACATATTGATATCAATGTATTTTTTTTCATATTTTACATCAACTATTGATTATAAGAATGATGTGAATGTTTGGCATGCTAGACTTGGTCGTATTGGCCAATAACAGATGAATAGATTAGCTAAAGAAGCTTATTGGGAAAATTAGATAAAGTTGATTAGCTATCTTGTGAGCATTGCCTAACTAGAAAAATAGCACAAAAACCATTTGGAAAAGGAACTAGAGCTACAAATCCTTTGTAATTAGTTCATTCAGACACATGTAACCCAATGAATGTTGAAGCTAGACACGAGGCAAGTTATTTCATCACATTTATAGATGATTACACTAGATATGGTTATGTCTATTTGATTTCTCACAAGTGTCAAGCATTATATTGCTTTACAAAATACATGAACTTAGTTGAGAATCAATTAGATAAAAAAATCAAAATGTTAAGAACCGATCAAGGTCGAGAATATCTTTCTGATGAGTTCAAACATTTATGTGATGAAAAAGGAATAGAACATCTATCCCATATACCCTACAAAAAAGTGGTGTTGTGAAAGACAAAATAGGACCTTACTTGAAATGGTTAGGTTAATGATGGCACATGTTCATTTGCCTATCACCTATTAGGGTGATGGTTTGTTAACTACCACATTAATTGTATGCCTTCAAAGTCTATTACCTTCTTGTGCAAAATTTAAAGTCTATACCACCACTTCGTATAAGTTATAGACTGGTAGAAAACCTAACCTAAGTGTTTTAAAACCTTGGAGATATGCAGCCTATGTACATAATTCCTCTTATAAATATGTAAAATTGGGTCCAAAAGGAAAGAAGAGTATACCCTGTGTTAACCTTGGGGTGATTGCTCTCTATTTTGATCTTGACAATCAAATTATATGTTACTAATATCTTTGTTGAGTGTTGTTTTGATAGTGTTCAAAGTTTTAGCACATTTGGTTATGGTTTTCTCATTGAACAACTCAAACATTTCCTGAGACATATAACTCTCGATCGAAACATAAGTACAGACCAAGAAATAATGCCCTGAATGGGAAAATATTACCTCCTACAGTTTCAAAGTTCCAGTAGCCTAAGCAAACCGGGATATGATATTTCCAGACTGGGACAAGAAGGTCCCAACCGGAAATATAGTACAGACCAAGCAAATTAAGTGTCCAGACCGGAAAACACTGCAGGATGATGATCCAAAAGTTCTAGTAACAAAAGCAGACCGGGACATAGTATGTCTCGACTGGGACAGTTGCAGTCCGAGATACTACCAAAGTGTGCCACATCATCAAAAAGTAAAAAACACTCAAAGTCAAATAGACTTAGGTCCTGACCGGGACTCTTTTGAAGCAAGCAGATCCAAGTTCTCGGTAATGGCATCATCGGGTAAGTCCTGACAGGGACTCCAAGACTTCCGACCGGGAAAGTTAAATATGGACTAGCCATTGGACATTTTAGCCAACCAGAAGCTGCCACGTATTAAAATTGGGCATCTTCCGGTCCCGACCAGGACATCTCTCTATAGACAGTATTTAATGCACTTGTAAGAGAACGTTAAAAAGAGTTATGGTACCACTTTATAATGGCTAATTGGTAGGTAATCAGTATAAATACCTCTCCAAAAGGCCATTTAAAAGAACCAATAACTTTAGCAAGTGCCAAAACTCTTACAATTTATTTTCTCAATCTCTTCATTAATTGTTTTGTGTAAGGGTTCAAGTGTTAATCTTGAAACACTTGGGTTATCTTGTAATTGGGTAGTGTGAGCCAAATTACAAGCAATTGGTTATTGTGTGAGCCATAAAACACAAGGAAAATTCGGGTTGAGTGTTAGCCTTGGTAAAACACCTAGTTAGGAGTGACCTAGTTAAAACTCCAAAATTATAATCTAAGTGATTACATTAGTGAATACCCAACCAAAGTTGGAGAGAGGAGTAGGGTCATGTCTCAATTTTTTACTTCCCACCAATTCATCCCCCGTTACCCCCTCCCCCTCTTTCTTGGTGATTGTTTAGGCAACAATTGGTATTAGAGCAAGGTCTAGAAGTTAAGCTTCATCAGCTCTAGCAAAGATCTACAATGACCCAAGAAGGTCAGAAACCTCTTGGAAGTTTAGAATGGAGGCTTACTTGGATAGTGAAGGAATTGATGTATGGGATAGTGTTCGCAAAGAATGGACACCACCAACAAGGAAGAATGCCCAAGAAGGTCATTAGCCTCAAACCAAAGCCACTACTCAAAAGGAAAGTAGAAAAGGCTCACATGGCTCAAGAGGGAAACCTTAAAAGGTCAACTATGCCTTTTTGTATAAGAGATATGCACCTAGAAAAACACCCACTAAGTATGATTGTATTTGTTATTGCACCTCTTCTTATATTTCTAACAAGAAAGTTATGAGGCCAAAACCCCAAAGTAAGTGGTAAGAATCCTAAGAATCCTTTAAAAAGAAGCTATGCCACAATTGCATGGAGTTTGGGCACATTAACATTCATTGTTTAATAAGGAAATCCCATTGGAATTCTTCGAAAGCTAACCTCTAATGACCCAAAATTGTTTGGGTACCTAAAAGCCAAACTTGAATTCATGCTCCATAGGTATGCCTTAAATCCTCCTTAAGCAATAGAAATGCATGGCTCTTGGATAGAGGATACTCAAGGCATATGACCGGAAACAAAAGCCTCTTCACTAGTCTCAAACATATTGATGGAGGTAAGGTTACCTTTGGGAATAATGCTAAGGGTAAGGTAATTTGCATTGTTTCTATAGGATTAAATAGTATTTCAATAATTGATGATATAATGTTTGTTGATTGTCTAAAGCACAATCTCCTAAGTGTAAGTCAATTATGTGACAAGGGAAACAAAGTCACCTTTAGCTCTAATGAATGTTTAGTGATCTCTTTATATGGTCAAGAAATATTCAAAAGAGAAAGAGAAGGCAACACTTACATAATTGACTTATACAAGTTATCTAATGTTTCCTCTAGTTGTCTTATGTCTATTAGTGAAGAATCTTGGCTATGGCATAGAAGACTTGGGCATGCAAGTATGGATTTAATTCAAAGTCTTAGCAAAGATGAACTAGTAGATGGACTACCAAAGGTCAAATATTTGAAGGACAAAACTTGTAAGCCATGTCAAAGAGGCAAGCAACACAAATCATCTTTCAAAATCAAAAATTGTGTAAGCACATCCAGACCTCTTCAATTACTACATCTAGACTTATTTGGACCTAGTAGAGTTGCAAGCTTGGGTGGAAAATACTATGCATTTGTTATTATTGATGATTACTCTATGTTTACTTGGGTAATTTTCTTAGCTCATAAAAGTGATACTTTTGAAAACTTCAAGTACTTTGCCAAAAGAATACAAAATGAGAAGGGGTATTGTATCTCTAAAATTAAAAGTGATCATGGCAAAGAATTTGAAAATGAAATTTTTGAAAATTATTGTTTGGAAGATGGTATTTCTTATGATTTTTCAACACCAAGAACTCCTCAACAAAATGGAGTAGTTGAAAGGAAAAATAGAACATTGGTAGAAATGGCTAGAACCATGTGCTTAATGAGTATGGACTATCAACTTATTTTTGGTGGAAGCCACTAACACTGAATGCTATATAGTAAATCGTGTTTTAAAAAGACCCATTTTGAATAAAACCTCTTATGAGCTTTGGAATGGAAGAAAACCCAAGATTTCATATCTTTAGAGTATTTGGTTGCAAATGTTTCATATTAAATACTAAGGATAATCTTGGAAAATTTTCCTCAAAGTTGGATGAAGGTATATTTCTTGGCTATTCCACCTTTAGCAATTCCTATAGAGTATTTAATAAAAGAACATTAGTTGTAGAAGAGTCTATGTATGTTAATTTTGATGAATCCTATACATTTGATCTTGGGAAAGGTATTTCTTTGAATGATGTTGTAGGCTCCATTGAAAATCTCAATCTTGATCAAGGAAAACAAGAAATACCCACAAAGAAGAATGACCTTGATGAGGAGCAACTTCAAGTAAAGGTGTAGCACCCTACCATATAATTAAGGAATATACCTCAACTATATAGAAAGTTACTATAATGTTTAACAAGGTAAAACATATATTTTCTTTTTTTAAAAAAAAAATACTTTTGCATCATAGCCATGATAACTTTTCAAAATATAGAGTAAATTTTGAATATGCATAAGATTTATATATATATTTTTCACATTACAAAATAAAGGCCTTAACCTGGCCAGAGTTAAACAAAAATTCATCTAAAATTTAAAATATTTTCATTCCCACCCAAAAAAAATAACAAAACGAAATAGTTGTATCACCAACCCTAACAGGTTTGTCCTGTACTTTTCTCCTTGGGCTTCTTCTATTAGTCAACAATTGATCCCCTATCTTCAATCTGCATGGGAAATCATCATCCACACGCTAAACATAAAATGCTTAGTGGTACATAACAACATATAGTTTTAATCTTCATGTATGCATGAAAAATATATACATTTATGGATAATTATGATGCATAAGCATATATATATATCACCACATCCAATACACATGTTTCAATATCACATAATACCACACAATCTTTCATATATAGAATAACATACTTTAACTCATATAAATTATTCCATAATGCCTTATTTATACTTATCAAGTTGGAATGTTATTATTGTTTTGCCCTTATACTCGAAACCGGACTAAATTGGATACGGGCACTAAGGCTACTCCGCGTCACTCAGGAACTCCGCCTGAGATAAAGATCATCTTAATGTTTCTTAGGGTGCCACTCCGGACATACCCTCTAATATATAAGTCTCATCTCCAAGATGGCCAAGTCCAAGCCTAAGTGGTACCAAATTCCCTCAATGGCATGCCATTTATCCTAGCTCTAGTCCTAGTTAGAGTAATTGGGCCTTATCCTCTTATTATATAATTCACATCAGCAACCCAACAAAATTTCATAATTTATTGTCACAAATGTCATATGATAGTATAATTTAATATACATAAGCTAAAGTTCATAAGAAAGTCACAACATAAGCACCCTATGGTTCATCCAGGTGGACCCGCTCTACAACATTCACAATCACCTATAAATGCATTCCATACAGTGCAAATTCATTATCTTCAACTTACATATTCATTGATCAAAGCATATAGATTCATTGATCAAAACATACAGATTCATCATTTAACTAATGCAATCCTAAACATCAAACATACAATTAAATCCACATGTAGTTATGTACAAACCTTAATAAGGTTTTACAAACTCCAATAATTATGGGACTTGTGGCTCTTGAGGATCTCCAATAGATTGCGAACCTAATTTGAAAGTATATTTGATTAATACATTGATAGAATATTTAGTCACAATTTGTTTTAAAACAATTATTTATAGTTTTTAATAAGTGGCAGTATGACCTCCTATGACTCTTTAACCTATAACCTTTTTTATACTTATCCAATTTATGTAATTCTTAATTCTAATTAAAGCTAACATATAACACTATAACATATGAAAATTTCAGAATTTTTGAATCATTATACAATTTTTAGTATAATTTCAAATGTTATCTTATCTTCTGTCATTAGATAGTTTTGAGACTCCTTTAAAATTCCATTTCTTATAACGTATAAGTTGTATTATTGTCAAAATTTATAGCCACTTAGAGAGGTCAATTTGGAACATTTTTCATGTTTACAATTTTATCTGATATTACCTTTAAGGTCCTCAAACACTAAAAAATATCTAACTGGTCCAACACAGGGTAACAACCTGATCAGTTCTCATTGTTATGATCATAACTCATAAAATACTCAACATATTAATTTAAAGTTTTCATAGAAATCTATCTAAGATATAGAGCTAAAATTGTTATGTTTTACATTTTGGTTAATTAGGACTACATGAACCTCAAAAATAAGAGCAAATAAACTGGTGTAATCTGATACACACAAACGGCTATGATCAAATGAACAGTTATTAATCTCTTCATAATAACTCAACCTACACCAAGAATATCAGCACGAAATTTGGTATACATATAAAGGACATATAGATCTACAACTTTTATGTTTCAAGCTACCACTGACTATGCCTCTAACAGGGTGAAAATAAATGAAAATGGGACTAAAATCTGTTGTACACTTTTGGGAACCAGTAATACTTATTTGAGGATATCTCTTCATACACACAATAACATTCAAAACTATATCAAAGACATATAAATAAGACATAAATCTACAACTTTCATGTTTAAAACTTCTTAAAATTCGGCCTCTAAGAGTGTGAAAATAAAACCCAAATTTCTGCCATAAAAACAGATTTCTTAGAAGAAATAGGTTTACAACACTAACCATCAACCTTTAATCTATTTTTAATCAACTCAAGAAAGATTATTTCACTTACCACTGATCCAAAAGGCTTGACTTGTGGTTGGATTTTGAGAGAAAATGGAGGAGAAGAGGAAGAAAAAGAAGAAATGAAGAAATGAGCAGCCACTTTTCCCATTTAACCCACTTTTCCCGACCACATTTTTTTTCAATTATTATTATTATTATTATTATTATTATTTCACTAATCAACTCAATTAAACAATCTAATCACTTAGTTCCATTTTAACTAAATTAACTACATCATCAATTCTATTTATTTAGTTTCTCATTGAGCCACTTATTATTTATTTATTCTAATTAAACCCTAATTAGCGAACGTTACAAGAGGAGCAATCCCAAGCTCAAGAGCAAGAGACTAATGAGCTACCAAGGGAATGGAGATGTTCAATAAACCACCCAAAGGAGCAAATCATTGGTGATCCTGCAAAAGGTGTAAGTACTCATTCAAAATTTCTTGATTCTAATCTTGCATGTGTATCTCAAATTGAGCCAAAGTCAATTAGTGAGGCTTTGGATGATGAAAGTTGGGTGATTGCTATGTAAGAGGAACTCAATCAATTTGAGAGAAATGAAGTTTGGACCTTGGTTCCAAGACCTAGTGACTACCCAATCGTTGGTAGTAAGTGGGTCTATAGGAACAAATTAGATAAGAATGGTAATATCATAAGAAACAAGGCTAGATTGGTTGCTAAAGGATACAACCAAGAGGAAGGCATTGATTATGATGAAACATTTGCTCCTATAGCAAGATTAGAAGCTATACATATTTTGTTAGCATATGCATGCCACATGAATTTCAAGCTTTTTCAAATGGATGTAAAAAGAGCCTTTTTAAATGGTTTTATATTAGAGGAAGTATATGTTGAACAACCTCCCAGTTTTGAAAATCATGCATTTCCAAATCATTTCTATAAACTAATTAAGACTTTATATGGATTAAAGCAAGCTCCTAGAGCATGGTATGAAAGATTAAGTGTTTTTCTATTAAAAAATGGATTCTCAAAATGGCATGTTGACATAACTCTTTTTACTAAAAAACATAAGCATGACACTCTCATTGTTCAAATTTATGTTGATGATATCATATTTGGGTCTACTAATGAGGATCTTTGACAAGATTTTGCTAAGTGTATGACTAGGGAATTTGAAATGAGCATGATGGGAGAGCCCAAATTTTTCCTTGGACTTCAAATCAAGCAAGGCAAAGATGGCACCTTCATCAATCAATCCAAGTACACCAAAGAATTGATCAAGAAATTTGGGATGGATAGATGTAAGAATGCCAAGACTCCAATGAGTACATCAACAAAATTGGAGAAAGATGAAAGGGTAAAGCTATTAATGAAGAGCTTTATAGAGGTATGATCAGTTCACTTCTTTATTTAACTGTTTCTAGACCTGATATTATGTATAGTGTATGCTTGTGTGCAAGATTTCAATCATATCCTAAAGAATCACATTTGAATGCTGTAAAAAGAATTTTAAAATATCTTCTTAGCACTATGCATTTAGGACTATGGTATCTAAGAAATTCTTCATTTCATATTATTGGTTTCTCAAATGCCGACTACACCGGCAGTCTGTTGGATATAAAAAGCATGTCCAGAACGTGCCACTTTATTGGAGAGTGTTTGGTTTTTTTGCATAGCAAGAAATAAGTTTCAATTGCCCTGTCCATCGCCGAACCTAGATATGTGGCAGCTGGTTGTTGTTGCACCCAAGTCCTTTGGATGAAGCAACAACTAAAGTATTATGGTCATGACATTGACCACATTCCAATTAAGTGTAATAACATAAGTACCATAAACCTCTCTAAAAATCCCATTCAACACTCTAGAAGTAAACACATTGACATAAGACATTATTTTTTAAGAGATCATGTTCAAAACAGTGATGTAGTGTTAGATTTTATTGACACTGAAAACCAACTGATAGATATTTTTACCAAACCTCTAAATGATGAAAGGTTTTATTTTATAAAGAGAGAGCTTGGTACGCTGATAGGAGCACTTTGATTTGAGAAAACTTTAAACCTTGTTTTTGCATATGAATTGTTGTCTATATATGCTTTTTACTTATTTGTTGTAAATACTGAACTTTCGGGATAATTAACTTCTTTTTTCTCCTAAAAATTCTCAGAGACCCTATAACTCCCGCTCAGGAAACATATTTCCTGCTCGGGACATTATACCTCCCACTCGCGACTTCTAGGTCATCTATTTGACCGTTGCAACTTCTTATCTCCCGCTCGGGAAGTTACACTTTCCGGTTGGGACATTTGAATTTTATTTGACTGTTGCACCTCTTTATACATGCACGCTTGAGAAGACTTCTATCGGGACTGGGTCCAAATTTAATTTTTCTTTTTATTGTTGGAGTCGGGAACCCCCATGTCAAGATCGGGATGCAGCCTTTTGCAATTGCCACCAATCAAATTCAAATGCCATAACTCTCATTTAAACCCCTTAAATGGTAACATACATCTTCAAACTCTATAAATTCCCCACTATTCTCATTCTTTTCCTCACTTTTGCATCAATACTCTTCCTCTCTTCCAAATTCTTCAACAACAAATCTTCAAACATTCTCCATACTCACCCTCTCCAAATGGCACCTAAGACTGGCACCTCAAAATCAAGAACCTTCAAAGGCAAAGGAGTGGCTTCTTCTTTCTAAATCTCCTCCTTTCAAGATATCTTCAATGCCTTCTCAAAGGAGGAGAAGAAAAAATATGCAACATAACCGCCAAGAAATTCATCTCAAATTGTATGCTCAATGCTGATGATCTTGACAAGTTGGGAGTCAAGGATGTTGTCATTGGCACCCTTGAGAAGATGGGGTGGACCACTTTTGTCATGCCCTTTGAAGATGGCCATGATGAACTTACTATTGAATTCCTTTCCACACTTCAAGTTATCAAGGATCCAAAGCATCCTCTCGGCTATTATGGCCTCCAATTTCGTCTCTTTGGCCAACCACAAGAGATGACAAAGCATCAACTTGTTGATGCCTTTGGGTTCAAGAAGGAGGCACTCATCAATACTCAAGCCATGCATCTCTCTCCTCTTGATGTATGGAAAGGAATCTCTCTTGAAACTCGGCTTGACAAGAGATCAAATGCCAAGCACATCAAGACCCTCTCTCACTTCATCCTTCATAGAATCATCACTTTCACTATCAATGCAAGAAGTGAAAGTAATGAGAAAGTCACCCATGAAGACATTCTTTACCTCTATATCATGGTTCACAATCGGCCTACGAATACGGCCCATCTTCTTCTTAATAGATTTCAGGCCATGGCCTCTATCACCAAGGGCACAATTTCACTCCATGCATAAATAACCTATCTTGCAAGGTATTTTCATCTAATGACGAATGAGAATTGCACACTTCTCTCTTCATCTTGCTCTCAATATGAGAGCTTCTTGGATGTCCAATATCTCCTAAATTGCAAGGCAATTGGAAGACCATTCAAGGAGGTTGATTCCTTCTTATATGCTTTTAGGGAGCATGGTGCCCAAAAGGCCACTCAAGAGGCCACAAGGAAGAGGGCAAGACTCTTAATAGGAGGAGAAGGCTCAAGTGCACAAGAGATGCCAACTCCATCACCACCTCCTCAACCACAATAACTCACTTTGCAAAGTCTTTATGACTTTCAAATGCAATCCTTCAACTCTTTGAGGGATATGATGCAACACCTCCACCTTGATATTCAAAAGCTTGTAAGGGCAACTCAATTCAAATGTTTATACCCATAGCTTTGAACAAGCCCCACCTTTTGAGGGGGAGCAAGGTGAAGAGGAACAAGAAGGTGGTGGAGATGAAGAGGAGGGTAGTGATGAAGAAAGAGATGAATAGCTTAGAATTTTTTTCTTACAATTATTTTTTTGTTTTTTGTTTTTTGTCCCCATATGTTGTGTAATTTCTTTGCTTCATCAATAAGATGATCTTTTCTTCTCTATATCCTCTAAATATTTCATTCTTTTTTGATATTGACAAAGGGGGAGAAGAAATAACTAAGCAAAAATTTAAAATTTAGATTTCTCAAGTATGTTGACTTTTTGACTTTTGCCATTCAATATGCTTTATACCTTTAAATGATATGAAACTTTGAATACACATTGCTCAATATGTCAATTTGATTATAGAACTATCAATTTGATATTTTTGCCTAGTTTGATTGTCAAAATAAAGAAAGGGGGAGATTGTTAACCTTAGGGTGATTGCTCTCCATTTGATCTTGACAATCAAATTATATGTTATTAACATTTTTGTTGAGTGTTGTTTTGATAGTGTTCAAAGTTTCAGCACATTTGGTTATGATATCCTCATTGAACAACTCAAACATTTCCTGAGACGTGTAACTCCCGACCGAGATAGGAATCTCCTGATCGGAAAATAATATATCCTGACAGGGAAAATATTGCCTCCTAATGTTTCAAAGTTCCAATAGCCAAAGCAGACCGGGACAGGTGATGTCCCGACCCGAACATGATATTTCCAGACCGGGATAAGAAGGTCCCGATTGGGAATATAGTATAGACTAAGCAAATCAAGTGTCCAAACTGGAAAACATTGTAGGATGATGATCCAAAAGTTTGGGACATGGTATGTCCCGACTGGGACGGTTGCAGTCCGAGCGGGAAATTTAAAAAGATATGACCGTTGAAAAGGAGACACCACCAAAGTATGCCATATCATCATAAAGTAAAAAACACTCAAAGTCAAACTGACTTAGGTCCCGATTGGGACTCTTTTGAAGCATCAGACCCAAGTTCTCGGCAATGGCATTATCAGGCAAGTATCAACCGGGAAAGTTGAATAGGGACTAGCCATTGGACGTTTCAGCCAATCAGAAGCTGCCACGTATTAAAATTGGGCATTTCCCAATAAGGACATCTTTTTCTGCAAACAGCATTTAATGCACTTGTAAAAGAACGTTAGAAAGAGTTATAACACCGCTTTGTAACGGCTAATTGGTAGGTAATGGCCAAGGCAGTAGTATGCCCCAGCTATGTGCGCATGGGCCTACAGGCCCGTTCACCCTCGAGTGAATTGTTTTTTAAATTTTCTCGCGATCCCATCGCAATCCGACCCCAAATAATTCTCTCATATTTTTGGATCCCATCCAAGACCATTTTACTCATTCTTCATACCTCCAATGTGTGTGACCCATTAGGTTCCTAGTTATATTGGCCACCCGAATTAACAATTAATTCGAGCAAGTCATGAGCGATATCTAGTAATACATCATGACCCCCAATTGACCGAAAATTCTGTGATTTGACTTCAAAACTTTCCATCAACAATATTTGTGCAATTCATCATTTCACCATTCTATGTCCCACTCGGCTTAGAGTATGGACCATGTGTCAATTCTCGCTAGATTGACTACATTACACCTAGCCCAAGTGATGTTAGATCTTGTCCTTGAACTCATTACTCATTTAGATATATCACTGAAGATTATCTTCATGACATTTATACTCTCGCTAGAGACTCCCGAGTAATGATCCTGACAAGAGGCCATGGGTATGCACTTCCTTTATCAGGAGTGATGAATCCTTTATTGGCTACCCAATTACCTTCAAATACCTCAAGTTGTACCCTATGAGTGACCTCTATAAGGTAATAAGGAATGGAGTCAAAGTACACAATCAATATTCAAGATATCTTTGAGTACTTCAAGTCTAACAATACTTGCACCATTGCTATGATGAGACTATCATTGACATCTAAATAGATTGTCCATATGATTGTCTCATAGCAGGTCATCCAATGTACTTTCTACTCTTAGCAAGCATCCACATGTTAACTCTAAACATCTCATGCTAATAGATTATGAGATCTACTGTTTCATTCAATCAAGGAGTATAACATGTGCTAGTTTATCCAGATTAATAATGTCCCATCTTATTAATCCTATGACCGGGGATAATTTAGATACTAACATAATTACACATGATAGGAATCTCATTATCAAACCAATCTTGAATTATCTCTAAAAATATCCATGCAAAGATGAGAGGATGAAACCACTAGGGAGATGGCTTGAACACATCTCAAAGTGCTGGCAATGAGAATGTTCCTTTGAGAGGAAAAATTAAACTCTTTAACTTTTCTTGTTGTCTCCAAAAAAAATTTCTTGTCTATTTTCTATCTTTTGGGGTCTTTTAGATCCAAAAGAAAATCAGTTTCACATATAAAAAATGAAGAAAGGAGAAAATGAGGAGTTATAGGGATAAGTGGCCATTATGGCCAATTTATGGGCAAATACGAGCTGCTGCGCAGGCAGCTTGCCTGGGCCTACACAGGCCCGTCAACTCCACTGATTGATTTTTCTCTGCGATCTTATCGTGAACTAACTCGAAATAATTCTCTCATATTTTTGGATCTCATCTAAAGCCATTTTACTCAATCTTCACATCTCCAAAACGTGTGAATCATTAGGTTCCCGATTATGTTGGCCATTTAAATTATCAAATAATTTAATCAAGTCATGAGCGGTATCTAGCAACACATCATGACCCCCAATTGACTACGAACCTTTCCATAGATAATTTCTATGCAATTATCCTTTTACCATTCTATACCCCACTTAGTTCAGAGCATGGACTATATGTTAGGTCCCATTAGACTGACTACATCACATCTAGCCCAAGTAATATTAGATCTTATCCTTGTGACTCTTTACTTTATTAGACATGTCACTGAAAACCATCTTCTGGACTTTTCCACTATGGCTAGAGATTCCTGAGTAATGATCCCGACAAGAGGCCGTGGGTATACTCTCCCTCTATCAAGAGCGGTGAATCCTCTGTTGGCTACCCAATTACCTTCGAATACCTCAAGCTGTATCCCAATCACCACCCTATAAGTGACCTCTATGAGGCAACAAGGAATTGAGTCAAAGCACATAATTAGTATCCAAGATATTGTTGAGTACCTCAAGTATAAGGATACTTGCCTCATTGCTATGATGAGACTATCATTGACATTTGAATAGATAGTTCATACGATCATCGCATAGCAGGTCATCCAATGTACTTGACTACTCTTAACAAGCATCGACATGTTAACTTTGGATATCTCATGTTCACAGCTTATGAGATTTATTGCTTGATCTAATTAAGGAGTATAACATGTGCTAGTCTATCTAGATCAACAATGTCCCATTTTGTTGATCCTATGATTAGGGATAATTTGGATACTAACATAATTACACATGATAGGAATCTCATTATCATGATCCCATCATGATTTCCTTCATGCTATGTTTCATTTCATGGACTTTCATTAATCAGTTTAAGATCTATATCAATTCATATGCAAATGAATACTAATATAATGAAAGAATGTCTTTATGAATGTGTACACTAACTGTTAGAGGCGATTGCCTTTTGGGCACATCTTTAACATAATAAAGTGATTCTAGGGTTTTCTCTCAAGTAGGAATAGGTGGAAGTGAACTTATGACCAAATAAGAGAAAACTTGAATATATATATATACCAAACACCTTGCACGGGTTATGCTCAGTGCCCTAAAAACCTCATTCCAATATGACACAGGTCGTGCACTTCTGCATGGGTCATGCACAAATTCTTTAGCCACATATCCTGCACAAGTCGTGCACAACACTTACCCAACTAACCTTGAATGGGTCGTGTAGATCAGCACGGATCGTGCACGGCACCGGCTTCATCTCTTTCTTGTTTTTCAAGCAACCAACCTTTTTAGCACCCCAAGGGATCTTGATAACTTCTAAACCCTTTTTGTGGGCATGACACATGTTGTTTAGGATAGGTAAGCACCATGTGGCACTAATGTGGCAGAACGTCATTGGTTCGGATGGTGACATGGCGTGTGATGATGCGTAACTGAGGGTGGAGGCAAGAGAACAACCTTCTTTCAGCCTGTGAGCACTCCATTTTTATGCAGTTTTTTTCTTAAAATGCTTAAAATTTATTTTTCTATCTAATGGGCATTTTCCAAATTTCTCAAAGCTCATTTTGAAGTGTTTTGGGAATAAAAGTGTAAATTGTAAATATTTACATAAAAATTGATGATAAATAAATATGATTACTGGTAGCAATTTGTTTTGCTCCTAATATATGATTTGTATGTGTAACACCCTTCTTTATAATAGGAATACATCCCTTTATACATATGGAGTGCTACAGAATTGGGTGCTTAAAACCTGTCCAAATTAAAAAATTTCTATATAAATCATCTATATTTTCTATGCATGTACATTTGATTAACCATGCATGTCCAGATTAACCAATATACCATATGCTAGATGTTACTAGCTCTTGTTTACCTATTTATCATCAATCCGTATACTAGTTTGGGTATAATAAACCCTCAACATATGCATCTTATCTAATTCTAGTTAAGCCAACATTAAAACTTATTACATGATCTTAAAATAATAGACATGCTTAATTATAACCTATAACATGAATGCAAATACAAATGTATATTATGCATGACTCCAACCTGCATGTTGGAATTCAAACATGCATATCACATACACAAGTGCAGCGGAAAATTAAACTTTTGAATCCCTATGGCAGAAATCGCCCTATGTAGATATGGGTGATTAACCAAAACAAGGTCCGAAGATAATTTCCTTTAGTTCAGAGCCTTCCCTTCTTCTAATCACTTTATTGGGTTGTCGCAAACCACATTAATCTTCACTTGGATCACCTCTAATGGAACTCCATGTGAAGGATGTGAAGAAGAAAACCCAAGAGCAATGGGTTTTGTACAATCCTTTATGCTAGCAAGGAAGAATGTAATGGAGAAAAGAGATAACAAAAACTATTTTGTTCTTTGGTGTGTAGCAACTCTCTAGGTCAGAAAAAGGACTATTTATAGTCCTTGAGCAATTAGGGTTCGAAACCCTCGCTTATAGAATCCCAATCTAGTTAGGTTTCTTTATCTGATGTTGGTCTTTCTCAAGACACAAAATTGGGCGGTTCCCAATTATGGCATCACATGTCTTGATTGGGACATAGATTCAGTAGACAATCCTGATCGCGAGCTGGATCTTCCCGCTCGTGATAAGAATAACTTTTATCATTGTCTAGACTAGGTTTTCTCTCTCTATTTTGGATCCAATCCAAAAGCCCATTTTACTTCCTCTGTGCACCTTCAATGTGTGTGATCTATTAGGTTCCCAGTTATGTTCGCCACTCAGATCAACATTTGATCTTGAGCAAGTCATGAGTGGTATCTAGCAACACATCATGACCTCTAACTAGCTAGAAAGTCAGAGGTTTGACTACAAACCTTTCCATAAACAATATCTGTGTAATTCTTCCTTTCACCCTTACTATACTCCATTCGGTTTAGAGCATGGTCTAAGTGTCAGCTCCCATTAGATTGACTACGTCACATCTAGTCCAAATGATGTTAGTACTTGTTACTAAGATTCATTACTCTTAAAGATATGTCTTCGAAGACCTTCTTCAAAACAATCCTACTTTGGCCAAAATTTCTAGAGTAGTGATTCCGACAAGTGGCCATGGGTATACTCTCCTTCTAACGGGAGAGGTGAATCCTTTATTAGCTACTCAACTTTCTTCAAATACCTCAAGTTGTACCCAATCACCACCCTATGAGCGACCTCTCCCAGAGGCAATAAGGAATGGAGTCAAAGCACAAGATCAATATCTAAGATAACCTAGAGCACCTTAAGTCGAAGAATATTTGCACCATTGCTATGATGAGATTATCATTGACATATGTGTAGAATACCCATATTATAATCTCATAATAGGTCTCTAGTACTTGACTACTTTAGTAAGGATTCATATGTTAACTGTAAACATCTCATGCTTATAGCTTATGAGAACTACTACATGATCCAATCAAGGAGTATAACATGTGTTATCATGTTCAGGTCAATAATGTCCCATCTCATTGATCCTATTAGATACAAACATAATTACATATGATAGGAACCTCACATCATAATCTCATCATGATTTCCTTCATGCTATATTTTGTATCTAGGACTTTCATTAACTTATTCAAGATCTAATCAATTCAAATAAATGAACATAAATACAATGAAAGATGCTTTTATTCATATAAATAAAATGTGTACATATAGTACTAAAGGTGATTGCCTTTAGAGCACTTCTCTTACAGGTATATACTATCTCCTTTGCATGGGCTCTGGCTTCTCCGTTGTCAACTTCTACATCTACAATCTACTGGCTCCAAGACCTGCATACATGGAAAGTCACATGCTAAGCTTCTGATAGGTTAGTAGTACATAAAGGCATTGCAATTATCAGACAAAATCAAAAATTTCATGGCATATATTTTTGTAGCATGATCATTTCTAAATTATATGGGCATGACAATGTTAAAACATTCCTTCATTACATTGTGCAAGAGGTCAAACAAATCAAGATTGACATACATGATCATATACCTAACTTACTATGTTAGCATACTAGCATGCCATAATTCATATTTATTAACCATGCACTATGTTAATTATTTCATATAATCCCCAAGTCAAACATGATTTAAAAAGTCATGTATAACATATTATTTTCTTTTTATGTTAATATCCCAATATCTCTAAATCTCAAACTATCTAGATTACAAGTATGGCTGTTACATAGTTTGGCCGCTCAGTGGCTATAATAGAATAATTGTCTAGAATTTGACTGCTAATAGCTCAAGTGTATTTCAATTTCTGATTAACACATTAACCTCTTAGAGGCTCGAGCATATATTGATCACTCAGTTAAGCATTGACATCTCAGAGGCTCATTATACACTTTCATTGTATATGAATAAAAGGCATTTTTCATCAATTGATGTTCATTTACTTTACTTGAATCACTTAATGAAGTCCATGATACAAAATATAGCATGAAGGAAATCATGATGGGATGATGATATTGAGAATCCTATCATGTGCAATTATATTTGTATCTAAACTATTCTTAGTCATAGGATGAATAGGACAGGACTTTATTGGTCCGAATAGACTACCACATGTTACATTCCTTGATTGGATCAATTAGTAGATCTCATAAGCTATAAGCATGAGATATTTAGAGTTAACATATGGATGCTTGCTAAGAGTAGTCAAGTACATTGGATGACTAGCTATGAGACATTCACATGGATGATCTATTCATATGTTAGTGATAGTTTCATCATAGTAATGGTGCAAGTATCCTTAGAATTGATGTATTCAAGTTTATCTTGAATATTGATTATGTGCCTTGACTCCATTCCCTGTTGCCTCATAGTGGTCGCTCATAGGGTGATGATTGGGTATAACTTAAGGCATTTGAAGGTAGTTGAGTAGCCAACAAAAGATTTACCACTCCAGATGGAAGAAGTGTATACCTATGGCCTCTTGTCGGGGATCATTACTCAAAAATCTCTGGCCAAAGTGGAAATGTCATAAAGATGGTCTTCAATGACATATCTTATAACACCTTATACCTAAGGATATCACTTATACTTATATCATGTTATCGTATATTGTATAGAATAAGACATAGTCTTGTTTATAATGAGGGATAATTTTTTTTGAATCATATATCAATATCACTTTGCAATATTCGATAGCTCAGCTAAGCATCACATCCTGATTATAAACGTAATATATTATATATGCTAACAATTCAGATACTATATTCAATTATTTCAGTTAGAAAGATCAAGGCTAAATACACATTTACACATCAGTACATATTTACTAATTTATACATATGCAGATACACAACCCAAAATACAAATGTCATGTTCCTATACATATGTGCAATGCAAGGAGAGAGATTGGTGAGGCTTAGCCGGTGACCTGTGATCCATGTCTTCTATATAGTATGCACCTCCAAAATGAGCTAACTGCTCTTCTTTGGCTATAAAATAATGCAATTTGATGAGTTGCAACTCAATGAGAATAATTATCAAAATCTTTCTAAAGTACCAAGCCAATCACAATTACAAGTAATAATCGTCATTCGTACACATTTTACATGTCATTCTATTTATCAATATCACATGAATATAAATAATTTTAATTCATGTAAACATTTCATTTGCTTATGCTTATGTCATTTTCTTTTTGTTATGACCAGGCTAAACAAACACTGTCCCGGGTTTCCTTGTGAACATTTGCATTTGCCAGCTAGCTTGATCATTTGTGACATTTGTACATTTGTTAGGCCATAGGCCTTTTCTTTTGCTTTTGAACATTTGTATGGGCCATAGGCCTCTTCTTTTGCTAATTACAATGCCATTTAGCTAGTCACAACACCTTTTAAATC
>CATIWF010043430.1:0-21215 GCA_949630135.1 Balakata baccata
AGTATTGTACTGTGTCATGACAAAATTGGCAACTCTAATAGAGGTGCACTATTAATTTTTAAAAATTTTATTTTTGATTTTAAGTTGTTAAATTTACATTGAATTATCATCCTTGAAATTCGTAATTGAAAAATGAGCCAAGCTAACCCGACCCGTGGCAATTTTGCTATTACCAATTAAGATAAGCGGAAAGATATTTCCCGCAAAACCCAAAACCTCCATTGCAAATTGCAATGGCACTAGAGCGAGCAGTAGCATCATCCTCCACCAAAACCTTACTCTCCGTTCCGCCCAACCCTCTAGCAAAACCACCAATCCAAGCTTTACTCTCTTTTAGCCGGCCATATACTAAACGATTGTGGATGAAATGCTCCGTTGATTACAGAGACAACCTCTACAATCAACCGTTGGAGTATCCCAAACCAGCGGAAATTCCTTGGAAGAAGGAGCTCTGTAACTCAGTGCATCTAATTGGCGCTGTTGGGACACCTGTCGAAATGAAGCACCTCCCCTCCGGCAAGGTCCTTGCTTGGACACGACTTGCCGTCAGGAAAAGCGCTACGGAGACCACCTGGTAAATATGTTCTGAAAATTTTTGGTTATGTCAATTGTTATGCTTTACTAATGGGGGTGGAATTTTGTAAGACTTTTGGGTTTCAAAGTTAGGAAATCTAGCTTCCCCCCCGCCATCTAGTATGAACCTGATAGAGCTACCAAAGCAGAAAAGGAATGAGGGGAATTGAGATGTTGTAGTAATGGTTCTGATTGTAACTCAACTTTTGCTGACTAATCAAAGTGTTCAGTACGACCAGATAAGCTCAATCCAGAATTCCGTCTGCGATTTCTGAGGAATTCTTCATGTTCTATACACATTTTCAACAAAACCTGTAATTTCATTTATAGTTTCTCCGGTAGATCATCGCAGATACTCTTGGTGTTCCTGTAAAATAGGGAGGAATAGAAAAAAAAATTGGGAGGTTCTCCTTCCAAATTCCTTAACACACTGTAGGAGGAACTTTACTCAGCTTAGTTGTCTTCTGATTTTTAGATGTGAGGGAGGAGTTATATAAACTGAAGCGCAAAAAGCAAAAAAAGCAGTCGCCTGAATAAAACAAAGCGCTAAAATTCTAATGTAATTAATTAGTAATATAATATAATATACTAAAAAATATAAATCATAAATATTAACAAACAAAATCAAGTAACAATTATAACTTGTGAAAAGTCACTTCATATATTACAAAAAAAAACTCCATAATACTCAAAAAAAAAAAAAATCTATATAATTGTGTAGGAATTCAGTATTTAAAGCTAATAATAGTAAATTAATGGTCTCTTGTAACAGATTTATAGCCGCCAACTTTTATCTATTAAGATAAAAACATTAACATATAGCCTTTTAAAAAAATGCATTTTAATTGTATATGAAATGATTGACCTATTTTGCGCTTTGCCTGAGGGCTTAAGTGCAACAGGCGAGTGCTTTTGACTATACTGAGATGTCTACGTACTATTGTTTCTTAAAGGAAACTATGTTTAGACTTTTAGTGGTATGGCCATTTACAAAGCCAGTTTAGGTTGAAAAGATGTGGCCATGCAATTGACCCAATTTGCTTTGAATTGAATAGTCCATGTGAACTAGAACTTGCTTTGTTTGTAATTCCGTCACACTTTCATTTACACATGTATGTTTCTGTGTATTGCATGTGATAGTTACTGGACTAAGCGCAAAATGTGGTGCCAAATGAACCTATGAGCTGTGCTGATAATAATAATAATAATAAATGTTTCACAGGATCAATTTAACATTCTGGGATGAACTGGCACAAGTTGCTATTCAGCATGTACAAAAAGGCCACCAAATATATGTTGCTGGTAGATTGATTTCAGATGTAATTGAAAATGATGATGGAAAGCAGCAGACTTACTACAAGGTTCTGTTGTTCATGACGTTACATGCGTCCATACCATATTATTTCCTTACTAGTCTAATGAATTTATTCTTATTTGTTCAATCTTTTTCAGGTTGTGGTCCAGCAATTGAATTTTATTGAAAGGACATCTACATCAGCAGCATTATATGATCGTGATATTGATAATGTGATAACAAGTAGGTCATATCTTTTATGAAATGGATCTCACATGAAACAATGTAAAGTTATCATGTGGATCTTACTGCTACATGATAATTATGTGCAGGTAGAAAGTTTGGCAATAATGGTGCAAATAGCGTGGGTTCCACAGAACTATGGCAAGCTTTTTTTGCTAATCCTTCTGAGTGGTGGGACAATAGGAAGAACAAGGTACTCTACTCTGTTGATAAACTGAACATGCATGCATTCATGTGTTTACTACTATAGCTGTGGTTTCTTCTGGATTTGCAAGTGGGAATATCGGATTGGTTACCACGTGTACCTTTATTTATGTCTGACATATTAAGTATCGATAACTTTTTTACTCTTCATTTAGCAGATGGCATTTTTTTTAGAACTAATCAAATAAATTGCTGTCTGTTGCTTTTGAGTTTTGTTTGCAAATGTCACATGAAGACTTGGAACTGATTCTTCAGATGTCATTTGTTCTTAAATGTTCATTCATCTGATGTTAGTCCAATATTATTTCTTTGATGACAGAGGAACCCAAAGTATCCTGATTTCAAGCACAAAGATACTGGAGAGGCTTTGTGGGTTGAAGGCAGGTATAATCCACCCTGGGTCAAGTCCCAGTTGGCAATATTGGATGAAAGAATGGGATCCCTTCGTGATGAGGATTCTAGGATGCATTTAAGTTCATTTTCTGGTGATGATCTCATGCCCTTTTAGTGATTTATGCTGTTTTTTGTCCTAGATTGCTGCCATTAGGTGCAGTGTCTTTGCTTGCTGTTCACTTTTTTCTTAGGTAATTGCCGAAAGGTCTCGATTAGCTTTATCTATATATTCTGCAACGCAATGTCTAAGTGATCAACAAATTGTAATTTTCCTTTATAGTTTTTGGACCGTTCTAGAACAATATCAAATATCTTCCTCATTATGAAATATTGCTGGCCTACTTGTTTTGAAAAATCTGACCTATAAGATGGAGAACTTGTGGTTTGAGCTTGAGCATTTAACTGGACCCCTTTTTTGCCCTGACTGAAGGTAAACTTCTTTGTATTTTGCTTTTAGTTTAACCTTAACTTGATCCACCTGGATTAGGTATAGTCAAATTGTAATTGGTTTTAGTATTGCAATGGCAACGTTAACCATCTTCGTCTTCTGCAATAAACGGCTGTGATATTTGCATGTCTAGCTCAGATTTAGATTCCGTGGGAGAACTGTCCCAGACAAATAATGAAAGTGAAGCATATCTTTTGCTGCTTTGAAGCAACAGATTTTACTAAACTATCAAACTTGAAATCTGACATAAGGGAAACATGCTCCATCTTGTACTGCCATTATTATTCATATTCTACATACTCATGGGATTTAATTTGCTCTTCAAGGTAGTCATTTCACAAGCTCACTCTTTAAACTATAGCCATCTTTATCTCTCCATGTTTGCCAACTATATTTGACTTTGAACTGTTTTCGGCTAGTTGTGTTTGTATAAGGCATATCCAATTTCATAATTAAATTCAAAGAAATTAATTAAATAATTTTTTTTTTAGATCTGAAATGGCCTTGTTAATATGGATCCGTTGTTCTCTTTCTAGGCTTGAACAATAATATATTAATTGAGAAATTCTTAAGTAGACTCAGTCAACTACTTCATTCATAAACTAATTCTATTATTTATTTGCATATATGCATGTTGTATTCACATCAACCAATAAAAATAAAATAATTGAATGTATGTCAATAAATGATTGAATTAATATATGGATGACATGATAGACTGAGTCTATATAAAAATTTCTCATATTAATTATATGAATCCTGAATATAAATCTTGAAACTTATATAGTTTCTTTCAATTTAATTTCTCAAATCTCGATCCAAACAATCCCCAGATATGATTCAAGTATGGCTAACATAAGAAACTAAGTAGTTATAAGGTTTTCAATATTTCCTTAGGCTTCATTTATTTAATATCAAATTCGCAAAAGCTTGGCTTGCGGATTAAAACATGTATTTTTGTTCTAGTGTATTACTTTTGGTAAATCAATATTGAAATACACGCATGCGATTAAAAAAAAAAGTGTATATAATTATATGATTTTAAACATTATAAATCTATAATCTTATGAATACATATATAATTGAATCTAGAGAAGTCATGCATTTCCTTTTTCCCTTTGTACACTTGAGCTTGAATCTCAAGAATTTTCTTTTCTTTTTAAATTCTTTTTCCCCTGTACAGATTCAAGGTATACAGTAGATGAGATCATCAAATTTCAGCTGAGCCTCAACCTTAATTAATCTCCAAATAAAAGACCATATTTCTTGGGGATCACAAGCAGATCAAATGCCATCAACATAATCTCATGCATGTCTTCTTCATGTTGAATTCTGGGTTTCTATAAACAGCTCAATCCTCTAGCTTCTGAACCTTTCATAATTCTCAGCCTTTTGCATGAGCAAATAAACATACTGCAAATAACCCAAAAGAAAAACAATTGTCAGGTTGAAGGATTTCTAGGTAAAAGGAAAATTAGTTCCTTTATAACAACTTAAAGAAAGCCATTTCGATATAGATGAAAGGAACTTACTCCCATGGAACATCTCCAACAAGCATCCAGTCCCCATCTTTGTCTTCATAAGTAGGGGCATAATCTGATCCATTGTACCCTTCGCTCTCTGAGTAATCACCTGCATTATCAATATTCATTAAACTCATTAGAAGAGGAAGAAGAAGAAGAAGAAGAAACCCTAATAATTTATAAGAGAAAAGTTTCTCACCAATAGTTAGCTTGAACATATTCTGCAAGGCCTTGAGAAGTTCTGGGTAGCTCTTATACACCTTAAGATCAATCTTCCTCAGATAAGGAGCTCCATCTACGCTTACTTTAACGTAAATGCCACCACTTTCATTCTCACTAATTTGCTTTGCTTGGAAACAACTTTTCCTATAAGATCTGATCGGCGGCCATCCCACTATTTGTGCCCTGAAAACAATTATTATCACCATTTTAGATTACTACTCATGGGCATCTTAAATTATCCATCAATTTCTTGAAAAAAATATATTGCAAATCAATTACTTACTTAGCAGGAGGTGTGCAATCCACCTGGTCGCCATTTTCAATACTGGATACACAAGAATTATTGCTTCTGCTCCGAGACTCCGACGACGGCGCTTCCGGCGAGGCTCTCTTGTTGCCTGCTCTTACACTACTTGATTGTTTACTAGGTTGAGGTTCATCGCTCCCCGGCAACCCTAATCTTAATTCCGTTGCCTTTAGATGATGATCTCCTTCATATGCCATTGATGATCTCTTAAATCTTAATCCAGATCCTTGAATTCTATGAAAACTTTGAAGAAATGATTTTCCTGGAAAATTCTTGAAGAGAAACTGTGGGTTGGGTTGATGAGAAAATTGGAAATGGAAATTTGTTTTTATAGGGGTTGGTTGATTAGCAAGGGACAATATCTAGGCGAGTTCCTCTCTTCTCGTCTCTCCGTGCATGAATTTCAGTAACGACAACTGATAACTCCCCACGTGTCTTTTCCCGCACGCGCTTGTAGAGTGACCAATGAGCTGTATTAGCCTATTAGGTAAACGGAACCCAGTGAAAACGCGCTTTGGGCTGCGCGTGGAGTAAAAATCATTTATAATATTTGGACAGCAACAGATCTGGCTGCCTGTCTCTAAGGAACACCATAGAGTTTGATGTTGTGTGTGACGGGGGACAAACGAGAAACAGGTACAGGCGAGGGTATTGAAGACTGTGGACCATGAATCAACGGCTTTGATGTGATTGCATGAGAATCGAAGCCACAGGCGTTGGATCACGCGGTTCGATTGGGACATTCCATGTGATCCCACATGGATGTTGTTGATTGGAAGGGCATGGCAATGCGGGTTTTAGAATAATGGGACCCTCTTTCTCGGAATTCATTTGATATTTACATGACATGGCAATACCGTGTGGCATTATTATTTTCTCCTTCTATTTTTCATTTCTTTTTTTCCTTTTTTCTTTGCTCTTTTATAGAATAAATAAATAAAAGCTAAGAGAGATTAATAGGTAAGATTAGTAACATTATATAAAATTATAAGACTTGACGATATATATATATATATTATCCGTAAATTAATTCAATTAAACAATAATATATATATATATATATATTCACATCAATTAATGATAATAAAATAATTAAATATAGATCACTTTTTGATTGAATTAGAAATTTCTCTGATCTCATATTTTTATATTTTTTTGGAATACTCCAATCTTATATTTTGTTATTTGTAAAAATTTTGGTTTATTCGATACGGTTGATAATGTTAAAAAACTAATTAAACTGAACTGATCAAAGTTATATATATATATATATTATAGCAGAAATTAATTTTAATTTTAATATAAAATAAAAGAAATTATAGTTTATAATAATTAGTTTTGTTACATGATAATTGATAAAAACATGAGCTATGACAATTTATACTAATTTATATTAACTAATTCTAATTTTATGATAATTAATAAAATCATGATAATCGATTTTAATTTATGTTAATTTACTGATTTTATTAGTTTGTTGTAGTTTATAAAGTTATTATATTTGATTTTAATTTATATTAAAAGTTATTATGATGGTTTTTGATTTTTCTATAATTGATAAAATATAATAATATTTATAATTTATGTTAATTAATATATTAATTTAAAAATCAATTAAATTAAATTGAAATATCTTAGTCTAGTTATATTCAGTTCATAATATATTTTGGTTTGATTTTAAACCGAACCGAACTGGTACACCTCTACCCTTACCCAAAACCAAAGACTTGGACAAGATCTTCAAATATATAAGACTTGTGGTGTAAAAATCATCATTAAATTAGATAAAAGAAAATTTTGTTTCTTGTCAATTTTGCAATTAATTAAAGGATGGATATGTATAACAAACATTTTGGTGCTACATGTAAGGACTGGGCTATTTATGATTGTTACTGCTTCAAAATCTCCTCCATAAGTTTAGGTCTTGTTGGTCGTTTCACCATTAATTATACTTCTTATGATTCTTAATTATGGAATACGGCTTATCAATTTATTGGAAATCACCTACGATTCTGTTGGTTGAAGTCTTGAATACTTTAAATATCTGTTAAACAACTCATATTCGAATTTATTCTCAAATAGAGAAATTATTAGTTAGATTCAGTCTATTACGTTATTCATATATTATTCAAATCACAAAATAATATGTATGTATATTATATTTATTCCAACTAATTAGAATAAAACAACTAAATACATGTTATCATATGATTAGATTAATCTATAAAATAACATAACATGGTAGACTGAATCTACCTAAAAAAATTTCATCTCAAATAACTCAAATTTGATTTCCACCCATTTCGTCCCCCAGCATGTACACGAAAAAAATAGATTAACGGTAAAAAATAAATTTATTAGAAAAATGAATTATATAAAATAGATTAAAATTAGAGAATTATTATTTACTTTATATAGTTTGACATAATACACTAGTTTCCTATGAGATTTGAAAATTATATAATTCATTTTTCTAATTATAAAAAGATTTGTCATATGTGATTTGAGATAATACACTAGTACTCTCAAGGTTTAAGGGATAAATAGTACAATTTTCATAATGACAATTTTGTAAATAAATTAAATTTATACAGTTATCAATCACATGATGACATTTTTGTAAATGTTCACCATCTGTCATTAAATAAATATTCATTAGTTTATTGTAAAAAGTTCATTAGTTTATTAAAAAAGTTCATTACAAATAAAGTAAGAATTTATTAATTTATTGAAAATATTCATTGCAAATAAACGAAAAAAAAAATTCATTACAAATGAATTAAAAAAATGTTCATTATATCATATTTTTATTACTTTTTCCATACCTATTTAGTTCATAATATTAGGTAACCAGGTCCACAAAATAATTTGTGTCAGTTACGAAGGTGGGCGTTTATTCTTCAACATAATCCCAAATCGGTACACGCTTTTGCCTCTATCGTCTATACCATACCAAAATACCAACTCACTTATGGCCTGCAAATGTAAAAGATGCTTGGGCAGCAGTAGACACCCACTACATTGCTGAACCAACCAATTTTTGGAATAAAACCTCTGGCATCTATTATTATTTAATATTTATAGAATACAATGAACCACTGTTGCCAATTTCACTTTTATTTATTTATTTTGTTAAATAGACTGTGAGTTATATAATATGATGCAATTTATTCTCTTACATATATCATAAAAGTGTTAAACTCTCATAAGTATTGATGAAAGATGATAAAGAAACTTGAACTTAAGATCCACAACAATTTCTAAGAATACTAATCTAACCGATTCTTAATTTAGAGCCATGTCATTCCAATTCTATAGACATGCAAAGGGTCTACCACCTCTTTTTTTCAACAACTAATATTGGACTTTAATTTGAATATATGTGTGGCCATGGGCATGATCTCTATGGAAAGCATGGCAATGCCTCTTTCTTCCATGCTTCCTTACTGCCTCATTTCATTATATTTTTGTGTGTGATACCCTCTGTTTTTGTGCTCAAGTTTTTATTGCCCATTTTTGAACCACAAGCAATTCAAAATTTCTTACTTGCTATGAATATAATTGAAGATTTAATTTTTTATGTATCAAAAGAAAAGGATGTAAATTCAATTTTTTTTAATATTCAAATTTAAATTCTATGTTCATCAAAATTGACATAAAAAAATTGTATAAAAATTGAATTATAGTCGAAAAATATAGTGAGTGATAAATAAAAGTGAGAAAATTTAAAGAGAGATATCAATTGGAGTTCGTTCGGTTAGTATATTGATCATAAATTGAAGAGATGTATTGGGTTCAATAACCAGTCTGAACGGGAAAAAAACAAAAAGAAGGATGATGAGAATGAGTAAAGAAGTAGCATTAGTCATTGCTCCTAACTGGTGGGTAAGTAAGCGGTCTTTGTGGGTTAATTACGTCTACTGTCACCGTATTACTTATATCTAAATTACAAATTTTTTGTTTTGTAACGCTAAAATTACTAAATTTTATAAATAGTTGTAAAAAAATTATTGCTAACTAATTTTAATGAATTATCGGTCGAAAAACTTATTTTTTGTGAATTTATTGGATTGCAATAGTATCACAACTCTACTATTAGTTAACTCTAGCCATATTTCTTGATGAATTACAGAAAAATTATTACCGATAATGATATTATAATACCACCATTAATTATTTCCGGCCATATTTTTCTACAACTCGTCAAGAAATATGGCCAAAGGTAAGTAGTGATGGAGTTGTGATGTCATTATAAGCCAACAAACCCATAAGAAATAAGTTTTCCGGCTAATAACTTATTAAAATTTGTTGACAATAATTTTTCTGCAATAATTTATAAAGTTCAATAATTATAGTATTATAAAATAAAAAATTATAATTTAGGTGCAAATAATACAAATTTCAGTGACTATGAATGTAATTAACCCGTTTTGCAGGTAATAAATGAAACGGGAATACAATTCAATTATAGAGAAGCTTGGATTGGAATGAGTTAAATGCACGTGTGATGGAGTTCTTATTTCTTAACATAAAATTTAGGGTAAATTACATTAATTGTATAATTTTGGAGGTTTAGTTGAATATATTAATTGGTTTATCTATTTTCATGAAATTTCTCTGACTTAGTTTAATATACTCTATAGTTCTTTTATTACATATAAATAAAATGTCGAATTTATTATTATTTTTTTCTTAAAAAATACCAAAAAATTATCAAAAAAAATTTTAGTGTCATCAATTTAATATCAAATTTGCCATTTTTTGAGTATTGTATTTTTTAAATTAACAAAATATCAAATTTATCAAAAAATAAATGTGTGCATTTTTTGTATTTTTAGTTGACTAACAAAATATTTTATTTAAAAGTAACATATAATTTTTTTAGTTATTGGAACCAAACATGAAATATTTCATAATGTATTTCCAAATTTGAAGGAACTAACTAATATATTCAACCAAATCTGAAGGGTGTATTAATAATTTATCCTAAATTTTATTTTAGTTTTAAAAAAATCATAAATTTTATTTTTATTTTTTTGAATTTTAAAATATAAATATTTTTTCAAAATATATATTTAAAAAGGTTTATAAAAATTTTAAAAAATTAACCAATTAGATAAAATATTCTCAAAATTTGCTTTTTAAATACCCAACATCAATTCGAAATATCCCAGCTTTTAGCAAGCAAATCAACTTATGGCAAATGCCTTTCCTTTCCCTTTGTCTTCTATGTCCATCATCACCATGCATCATCCATAGTTATTGTCATATACACATACAATGTTACTAATCTTGTCCATTAAATTTACGTAGATCAAATTAATTAACGAAAAAATATTAATAAGAGAATAATATATAAGTAAAATAGAATATATAATATTTTATCGCTAGTATGGTTTACTGTAGAGTGGATGTAGACAAGAAAAATTCTAATTCATAATCTGCTCTTTGTACTTGCCCATTTGGTTATCTTGCCAACTATACCTCTTTCTTATACTAATAGGCGATTGAATTTACGCTCCATTTAAATTTAGAAATTTTAAAATTCATAAATTTTATTTAAATTTTATAGATTTTAAATTCATGTATTTTAAAAATTTTATTATTTAATTTGACTGTAAAATTTATAGATTAATTATGTAATTATCCTTACATTTATGTTTTGTTCAATAACTACAATAATGGATTTAATAATTAATTTCTGAATTTATTCTTTATTAAATATTGATAATTTATTATTAATTAATTAAGCATATACAATCAATTCCATTATATACTTAAAAATAAAATTGGTTAATTTAAGAGTTGAAAAATAAAAAAAGAAGGTTATTATATATTATAATATTTAATTACATTGTTAAAAAAATATTTTTATTAATAATAATAATAATAATTAGTTGAAATTAAAAGAAAAATAATTTTTGCTTTTTATGATTAAGGATAATTTTGAAATATTATTAATTTATTAGAGACAATATTTGAATAAAAAAATCTGGTAACAATCTTTCATTAATCAAAATTTATAAATTTTGAACTCTTCCTATCTAAGAGGTGGGAAATCAAATTATTTATTTTTGTAGAATTTTTGGTGGAAGAGAAATTTTCCAAAATCCATGGATTTTAACATTTTTTAAGTAGTTAAACAATGAATTTAGTATAGATTGTTCACAATCAAGCACTTAAAATCCCTCAATTCAAATATAACCTTAGTTTTTAGTAAATATAGCCCTCTTTCTTTTCTACAAATATATAATATATGTAATTGTCTAAAATTAAAAAAAAAAAGAATATAGCTTTCAATTCTTCTTAATTATCTAATAATTTAGGTGAAATATTTTGGGAGTTATCTTACTTTAAAGTGAAGTATGATTCACAAACAGGTAATGAAGCACACACGTGAGGTGAGCTAATTCTGATACTATAAGAAGGCGAAGGGACTCCATGGAAAGAAAGAGAATGAAATTCGAACAAAAAGATGAAAAATTACGTATAGTATACAATGATATTTACGCAAATTAATTAATTGTTATATTTATATTAATCAATAAAAATAAAATAATTAAATATATATTAATATATAATTGAATTAATTTATAAATAATTAGATAAATTGAGTATATATATATATATATTTTAACAAATGTGGTCCCCCCAAACCTAACAATATTCATTCACAAGTTCAATGGAAGAAAGAGCTAAAAGCGAAAGTGCCCATTTTGGCTATGAAAAAGCGGGACAAGATATCCGGCAAAACCAAAACCCAGATAAGTTCTGGTTGGTATTTGGGTATTTATTATCACCTTTGGCTTTAATTAGTCATTCATTTTCATTATTCTTACTCTCCAATTCATTTCTGATTTACATAATCAATCAATCAAAGAGGCATAGGCTGTCACACAATTAGGATTTTAAATAACGGTTTTACTTATTGATATTAAAATCGGTATATGATATCTAATTAAATCAAAAGTACCCCAAATTTTAAAAAATTAATTTACAAAATTTTTTTTATACCGTATCACATATTATATCAATATCGAAATCTAACTTTATGTAATTCATAACATATCGAAAATATTTAAATCCACCGACACAATCTCACAGGACAAGCCCTAAAACATTTTGGAATTGTTGGCAACCCGCACGGCAACAAAATTTTCAGCTTTCGCTTACCTTCCCTTCGCCACACAAATGAATGGATTTTATGTCTTTATTTACTCTTCTATTTAATGCTCTTTCTTTTATTTTTATTTTTATTATTAATCAATTAATAGTATCTTAATTATAATTAATTGATGGCAAAAAATTAAAGTGTTTAGCTATTTTTTATGTTTATTGATAAGAAGGTCAATGGACCATTCGCTTTACAATATAGAAAAATTATCCTTTTACATACAATAAGTATATTAAAATTTGATTAATATTAATATGTTAGTTATAGAACTTGAGCTTAAGACTTATGTCAATTCTCGTAAATAAAAATAACAATCAAGCCACCTAGTATTTAGTTGAAAAAATTTATCGACAGTTACTACTTATTATATATTAAATGATCATAGAACAATACAATTTATTTTCAGTATGGATTAGCTTTTTTTCCTTGCGTAATGTAAAATAATTCGATAATTAGATAAAAAAAACCTGCGGAAATAGGAATATTTTGCATGTGAATGCACGAGCCTTTCCTCTATTTACATCTATAATTTGCAGAAATGATATTGGGAATTCCCATATGAAAATCCACAACGTACATGTTTAATATAATATTCATACTATTTTAATTATAATTAAATTTTTTAAACTGGATTTTAATTATAATTAATTAATGCATCATGAATAATGTAAAATTTAATTAATAAATAAATCATATTCCTTAATTTGCGTTAATTAAATTCATGAATGGAAATACATTTTTGAGCTGTATTGAAGATTATTATTCTCCAAATTCCGCCTAAAATAAAATTATCACAGTATTCATTCAAGCTGATATATATATATATATATATATATATCTGTACAATTTTTGGATGGTTCTAAAGAAAAATTATTACCAAAATTATGTTCAATTATCTATTTAATTATTATTTATAGATTGAATTAATAATAAATTATTAGAAAAAACTAACTAAATATCAAATTAATTATAATTTCTAAATATCAAAATAAGAGAACTTTAATTTATTCGTTTGAATTTAGGGTTTGGTGCGACTGTTAAGTGTTCATGCGAAAAGAGGTTTGTATAGTTTAAGAACTAATCCTTAAATTGGATCTGCTTAGAAACTGACAAAAAAAAATTGTGCTTTGATATCGTAATTAATGTAATTAATTAAGGGTTAAAATAATGGTTCTAGTTTAACATAATATTTTAGCACTTTTTATATTTGAAAATTACACGATTTGTCTTATTTATTTTATTTTTAATTAAACTATATAGTCAATTTATTAAATTTTAAAGTATTTACCGTAGTAAAAAATAATATATTTTTTTTGCTCAAAGGAGTAACAGTACAATAATTTAAATTTACAAAAGAGTACTAATATAATAAATCAAACTTTTAAAAAAGTATTAGTACAATATGTCAAAATTTTAGGGGATAAAAGTTTTCAAACATCATGAGTACTAGATAGTATATTATGTTAAACCACATGAGGTTAATCATATAATTTTCAAATCTTAAAAAAAACTAGTTTATTATGTCAAATTACAAAGGGTAAATAATAATTTTCTCTTAAAATAATTGTTATAATCACATAAAAACATGCCTACTTTCAGCTTTAAAAGAAGGATTGGCTAATAGCTAGTAGAGGAATGTTAACATTTTTTTTAATATTAATTTTTTTATTGGTCAGTGAGTAATTTTTTTATCTCCTTAATTACTTTTATATTTATCCAAAAGGAAACACATATGATTATAATAATAATAATAATAATAATAATAATAATAATAATAATAATAATACTTAATAATGATGATAATGATAATCATAATAAGATCGATCACATATGAAACTGAAGTTAGAGATCATCTGGGGTTAGTTGAAGAGGTCAATATGCATGATTCTTTGTAGGGCAAACAAGTACAAATAATCTAAGATTAGCAAGTGTAGATCTCATTGGTGTGTATGTGTTAGTATATTTATCGTTTTTTATATATTAAATAATATATTATAATGTATGTTTTAGATTCATAATAAAATATTTAAGTTGTTACATATACTATAAAATATATGATCATTTGATTATTCACAAAAAATTTATTATCAAGTTATTGATAATAATGAGATAAATATCTCAAGTAAAAAATAATCTTAAAAATGTTCATAATCGATATAGGACAATAAATTGGACATTCATTTGATTTATAGATTATTACATAATTTATTTTGATGAGAAATCTCATTTTTTATGATATAATGATATCTAGATAAATTAGTGAGTTCTTAAAGAGTTAAGGTTATTGAACAGTAACGCTTGATAATAACTGCACATATAGTGTTGGATGTCAACAGTTATTATCTTGGTAATAATATATGAGTTTTTTATGACTTAAAGTCTTTTGACTTGAGATGTCAATATTGTCATTTCATGGATAACTGTGGAAGTACTCTTGCTTTGTACTAGACTAATCATACTTGGTAATTTAGCTCGTAGTCACCGCAGTTAGTCATGTAGTGAGATATGAGATTACTAATAGTATGATTCATTATCCTGTAGTACCAGAACAAGATCCTAATGTAGTTGATATTTTGGTTTTGATAAAATAAATTCCTGACTAAGAGAAATATAACTTATTCAATTTAAAATTGAATTATTAATTAGATTAATAATGATAAGTATTATTTTAATAATAATGCAAATTATCATTCAATAGAATATTGATCAATAGGGTTGAGATCATAACGAGAGGATTTAATATTATGATTTAGAGGTTAAATTAATATTCCAGAAGAATTCTGGAAGGATATTTAATATATCTGGGTATACAAGGAACTTGAAAATAGTGTCCGATATAATATTAATGAGTTAATATTATATTTTCATTCCGATAAAATTATTGACTTTATAAGTCACACCCAAATTAAATTATTTGTCTAGTCTTTATTTAAGATGTGGGGAGTAATTTAATTGATAATTAAATTAGAAATGATCACTTATACTTTTTGAGTTAAAATGTTGATTAATTTTAACTATTTCTCCTATTTATAATTTTAATTAAAATGTTAATTAAAATTATTATAATTTAATTAAATTAAATATAGTGGTATATTAAAGTAATTACTATGGTTAATATAAGATAATATTAATTATATAATTAATAGTGGTAACTAGAAACTGAACTGTACAATTATTATACCATCATTACATAATAAATAAAATTTTAAAAGAAAGTAAAAAAAAAAAGAATGGTCAGAAAAAATTAAAACCAACTCTCAACCACCCACCCATTAATCCTTCTGCTGGCAAAATAATTAAATTTGAGGTTCTGATACGTGAATGGTTCGTGAGAAAAAAATTTTTTTTTTCTATATTTTAAAAGAGAAATTTAGTGATTATATATTTGGGATTATAAAAGAGTTTTATCAAAGACGACTAAAACTTTTAGTTTTTTTGTTTGGTTTGCGCACTTAGTGAACTTGGTTTTAAAAGTTTATCTGAACCTTTTAATTTTCTATTTTGTTCTAAAAATTATGAGATTATCTTAAGGTTTATCTAAACCTTTTAATTTTCTATTTTGTTCTACAAATTATAGGATTATCTTAATGTTTATCTAAACCTTTTAATTTTTAATTTTTTTTATCTTAGCAAATGAATATTATCTATAAATATTATAAAATATGTTTTACTAAAATTATGGATAAATACTTAAATAGGATTCATACTCTTCATAAGATCAAATACAAAACCAACTATTTAATTCAAGAGCTCCAACACAGTCCACAGAACATTATAACCTGAAAAATGTAACAAACCAACATATCCAAGTCCTCAATGAGGTACATTAAACATTGATTTCGGCAAATTTTGTTCTGCATAAAATGCGCTCTATACATTTTGAAGTTCCACCCAACAGAATTTCTTTTATTTTCTTCCAGTTATAAATCTTTTGAGTTTTAACCAAGAATGCCAAAAGCAATGTAGAGCTTATTTTTAAAAGCAATAAATTGTATGTTCACGTGTGGAAAGGGAGGGAGAGGGCAAGAGAGAGGGAGAGGAAGGATCCAAGAAGAGCAGGAGGCTTCACAACTATAGAAAATTGTAGAGCTGATGTTCCTTACATATTAAAAGCTGAATTTATTTTTTGAAACAACTTCAGCTCTAAATAAAGCAAAGCAAACAGAAAGAACACATATGATCTCACAAAGCAACCACAAAAGATAATAAATAAATAAATAAAATAAAAAAATATCAAATACATATTATTTCTACATTCAAATGACTAGAACTTACTTCAAATTAGGATTTGATGCTGCGGCTGCTGTAGGAAGAACACGTTCAGCCAAAGCATCATATACCTCATCCATACAACAGCAAGGCAAGAGAAAAAAAGGTAACTATTGATAAAGCCAATAGCCAAGGAACTTGGGTTTAAAGTTCAGTTGAGGCATAACTCGCCAATTTTTTTTAATTGTTTCCTAAAATCAGAAATCTCCTTGGGAAGCAAGCAAATTCTCATTGAACACAACCGGATAAAATGAATTTTTTGTACCAAAATTTTGGCATTTGTATGAAAATGGTACCAAATTTTTGTTTTGTATCAATTTAGTATCAAATCTTTGCAATTTTGTTTCAAAACAATATTTACGGTAGAATTCGTCTGATGTGGATACCGGAGATTCGCATATTATGCCACATCACATGCCACTTCAGATAAAAATGGCATATATTACCAACTCATATGTCTAAAAATCAAAATATGTGGCATTTTTCTATCTAAAATAGCATGTAACGTGGTATCACATGTGTATATCCAGTGTTCACGTCAGATGAATTATACCATAAATATTGTTTTGAAATAAAATTGTAAAAATGTGGTACTCAATTCATACAAAACAAAGATTTAGTATCATTTTTATATAAGAAAGTTTTTGTACAAAAGATTCATTTTATCCAAACACAACCATATTCAATGTTGGAGACATAAAGTCATTGTCCATACACCAAAGGTTGTTTTTCTCAATCAAAACGATAAATTATTAGAAATATGGGATTTATTTCCTACTTATCATAGCATAGATCCAAAACTTCCACGACTTTAGATCTCAATCCCACAATCAAAGAGAGAGTTCACAACATATTAACATAAAAAACAATTCAAGGTCCCAATTCCATATCCGCTTAACTTGTCTCTAAATAAACCTCCTTATCTCTATCTTATGCTTGCTAACTAGAACTAGCACAATATGCAAGCCATTTTTCAACCTCAAATTGGTGTAAGAGCCCATTCAAACAAGGCAACAAGTGCTCTTTAGGGCCAAGCAAGTCTCCACCATTAGACAAGATAGACCATATCATAGTTGTTAAAGGCGCACCCAAGCGCACCAGCCTTAGTGCCTTAAAAACCCAAAGGTGGGCGCTGTCACAAATATGTGCACTTTGGGCCTGAGGCGAGGCGCTCATTTGTGCTATTAATTAAATATTTGTATTTTTTTTATTTTTAGTGTGGGGAAAACCATTGATTATAAATTGAAAAAAAAAACTCTTAATAAACCTTACCGTACCTAATTATTTCCAAAACAAACAATAAAATAGAAAAAAAAAAGAGTTAGGGCAAAGAAAACATTTGTTTCAATTTCCACAAAGACGATTTGAACAGTTCAATTTAGGCACAAGACTAATTGTGCTTTGTTATGATAATTCATAATTGATAAGTGTTGGAACTTGTTAAATACAATATTATTGTATTAGTAAGCTTAGGATCCTTGTGTATTTAGGACTTCAAGTTTTTAGTAAGCTAGAAGTCTTGTGTTTAGGATTTCAAACTTTAATTAAGTTTTTTTTTTGTGTTTTTATTTTGTTATTATGATTTATGTGTTTTAAGTTTTAATAGTTATAATAGTATATCGCGTTGCTAGTAGTCTAATAATAAAATTTATAATTTTTTCAATTATTTTTTATTTTTGTGCCTCATGTCACTCGAGCGCTCGCCTTGCACTTAGGCTCCAAGACCCTTTAGCGCTTTAGTGCGCCTTTAATAACTATGGACCACATCATCAAGGGTAGCCTCCATTAATTGAATCACAAATTCTCATAACTACTTGTTGAATAGGAAAACAACTTTCTTTGATTCAACAAGTTTAAATTAAATTATAGTCTCCGTAAAATAGAAAATTACAATTCAACAGTTTGAAACAACGCTCAAAGTAATTCATACAAGTCAGATGCAAGCCATCTGCCATCATAATTCACCAATGAACCACCAAAGTGACCTAAACATGTATGAATAAACTAACATTTTATTATCCATAAGCATACTCATGTTCTGGATCAGTTCACCAATTACTAAATGTACTCTCACTTGTATTTCAGGGCATTCTGTAAACAGGAGAGGCAATTCTATTCTGGATTGCGCCCAAAGAGATGCCACATCTTAAATGCACTTCATTTATATTTCTCTGTTCCCATTTTCTATTTATGCTCACATTGGGATCAATGCATGCGGCAGAAACCACGATATTAGATAGCGTATTAAAACCCTCATGTAAAACAGACATAAGGAAATACAAAGGAGCCTTATGAAATTTGAAAATCATATTAGTTGCTCAAATTTGATTCTAAGAAGTATGCATCCAATCAGACATCATGATAAGAAGATGCTTCTGATTCTGTACATATGTGCATACCTGGCCTCAAGAGTGGGAATGGCATTCTTTAAACTGCATAAAACCTGAGACCACACATTTTGAACTATAAACAGCCATTGTGGAGAATAAAAACTTCTCAATTTCTCATCCAAAAGAGTATATGTTAAAAAAAAAAAAGTTGCAAAACGAAATTGACAACAATATTAAAAAGAGAAAAAAGAACAATAACCTTGATAGAGTTTTCTTTGTGAACTAGAGGTCCAAGTTGCCTCAATAAAGGTTGAGAAGCTCTTTTGTTCTGGGAAACCGGTGCAAAAATTTGATACCGTAAACAGAATCCAACCCTTTTAAGCAGCAAGGACTCTGCATGTTCATAAAATTTTTTATTTCTCATAGAATAACAAAACAAGCATGACAGATACAAGATGAAAAAGTGAAAACTAAAATGAAATATATGCATCATACCAGTTAGGATAGAATAATCTGGTTCGTTAATAAATGATAATCACACCAACTACCGAACAAAAGATACATATTAAACAATAATATGGTTAGATATGCAATCCGGCACGAAATTATTATAGTTAAATACATGATTTCAAAAGGGAGTGGGGAAAAACAGATGGAGTTAGATCAAGAATCCAAATGATCAGAGTAGCAAAGGTGTGATGCTGATTGCACAGCCGCAACAAACAGTCATGATCACAAAAGCTTTAAGAGGCAGAATCAAACCTGTCGAAGGAGAAGATGTTGGATAGCAGCGGAACTTATATTTATTTGGATTGAGGAGAACTCTAAGTCTCAGTTAAAATTATATATTTCAAAAATTTTTAATTTTACCGAAACACGCAATCAAATATTGCATGACATGAAAACACATTTTTCATATTAATCTTGAACATTTATCCATAATTTTTAACAAAACAAATTTTATTAACTTTTATGAATAAAATCCATTTTACCAAGACCATCCCATGATTTAAAAAATAAAATAGAAAAATAAAAGGATTAAGACAAACATTTTATTACTAAGATCAACAAGGTACAAATCAAGCAATAAGACTAAAAACTTTGTTTGCGTTGATGAAACTCCTTTTTACTAGTCCCAGATGTATGATCACAAATTTCTCCTTTGAATCAAAGAAAAAATTTTGAGAGAAAACAAAATTTTCTCACAATCCGAACTCAAGAACCCTCTCTAGTTCCTTAATCACATCCCACCCATATCATTAATCCTTCTGAAGGATTAATTGAGTGGTTGGCCAAATTTAATATTTTTCTGACTTTTTTTTTTAATAATTTTGATTTATGATATAATAATAGTGCAACAATCGCATATATTATTTTCTAGCTACCATCATTAATCATAAAATCAATCTTCTCTTCTATTATATGTGGCAATTACTTTAATATACCACTATAATTAATTTAATTAACAACTTAATTAAATTATTATAATTTTAATTAACACTTTAATTAAAATTATAAATAAGAAATTAATCAATATTAATTTTAACTCAATAATATTAGTGATCATTTCTAATTTAATTCTCAATTAAATTACTCTCCACATCTATTATATGGACTAAACTAATAAAGTATTTGGCGTGACTTATAAAGTCAATAATTTATCGGAACGGAAATATAATATTAACTCTTTAATATTATATCAGACACAATTTCCAAATTTCTCGTATACCTAGATATATTAAATATCCTTCCGGAATTTTCCTTTTAATTACCGATAAAATTACAAATATTATTTTGACATCTAAATCATAATATTAAGTCCTCTCGTTATGATCCTGATATTGATTAGGGTTACAGCATGTCAAACCCTATTAGTCAATATACTAATGAGTGATAATTTACGTTCTGATTAAAATAAGACTTATTATTATTAATCTAATTAATAATTCAATCTTACATTGAATAAGTCATATTTCTCGTGGCCATGAATTTATTTTATCAGAACCAAAATATCAACTCCATTAGGATCTTGCTCTAGTGCTACAGGGTAACGAGTCCTACTGTTAGTAATTTCATGTTTCACTACATGACTTACAGTGGTGACTACAAGCCGGATTACCAAGCGCGGATAGCCCAGTACAAGACAAGAGCACCTCCATAGCTACTCATGAAATGACAGTCTTGACACCTCAAGTCAAAGGATTTCGAGTCACATAAGACTCATATATTATGACC
>CATIWF010043459.1:0-22371 GCA_949630135.1 Balakata baccata
AGAATCATACTTGGGAATTAGTGGATTTACCTCCAGGATGTAAACCATTAGGATCCAAGTGGATTTTCAAAAGGAAAATAAAGGCAGATGGTTCAATTGATAAGTATAAAGCTAGGCTTGTGATTAAAGGTTACAGATAAAAGGAAGGCCTAGATTATTTTGATACTTATACCCCTGTAACCCGGATCAATTCTATAAAAATGATTATAGCGATTGCTGCGTTGCACAATCTTGAAATACATCAAATGGATGTAAAAACTGATTTTCTAAATGGAGATTTAGATGAAGAGATCTACATGATACAACCTGAAAGGTTCATTGTCCCAGGACAAGAAAAGAAAGTATGTAGATTGGTTAAATCTCTATATGGTTTGAAGCAAGAGCCTAAGCAGTGGCATGAGAAATTTGATAGTATTATGCTATCTAGTGGCTTCAAAATTAATGAGTGTGATGTGTTTATGTCAAAAATATGAGTGACAGTTATGTCATACTATGTTTATATGTTGATGACATGCTCATTGTTGGTAGTAATGACAAGATGGTCAAATCTACCAAGGATATGTTAAACTCAAAGTCTGATATGAAAGATATGGGACTAGCAGATGTGATTCTAGGAATTAAAATTTCTAGAAGATTAGATGGGCTGACCTTGAGTCAAACTCATTATGTTGATAAAATACTTGGTAAATTCAATAAGGATGATACCAGTATTGCTAGAACCCTATTAGACTTGAGCCTCCATCTATCAAAGAATAGAGGAGAAAGTGTGTCTCAAGTAGAATATGCCCGTGTGATTAGCAGTCTTATGTACTTAAAGAATTGTACAAAACCAGATATTGCTTATGCAGTGAGTAAATTAAGTCGATATACGAGTAATCCAGGGCTAGATCACTGGAAAGAAATTGTAAGAGTACTTAGGTACTTACAATATACTTGTAATTATGGACTGCATTATACCAGATATCCAGCTGTACTATAAGGTTATAGTAATGCTAATTGGATTTCTGATATAAAATATTCAAAATCCACTAGTGGTTATGTATTTACACTAGTTGGTGCAGCTGTGGCTTGGAAATCTTCTAAACAAATTGTTATAGCCAGATCTACGATGGAATCTGAGTTTATTGCATTAGACAAATATGCTGAAGAAGCTGAATGGCTATGCCATTTCTTAGAAGATATTCCGAAATGGGAAAGTCCCGTGCCACCAATATGTATACATTGTGATAGTCAATCTGCAATTGGAAGGGCATATAGTAACATGTATAATGGTAAGTCTAGACATATTCGTCGTAGACATAATACCATTAGGCAACTGCTCTCAACATGGGCTATCGCTGTTGATTATGTAAATCAAAGGATAACATCGTGGATCCGCTAACCAAAGGGTTAAACCGAGAGCAAGTTGATAACTCATCAAGAGGAATGGAACTTAAACTCGTAAGAGTATAATAAGTCGATACAAAGGAAAACCCAACCTAGTTGATTAGAGATCCCAGGATCTAGGTTCAATGGGCAACCTAATTGTAAAGACGTGGAAAGATCGCTGTGGGGGATATACCAAGTGAATATTGGAAATGAGGTTAAGCTATGCTTTTAATGATACATTTGTGTAAGGTATCACCTATGTGGAGTGAAGTAGGGCCGCTTCAAATGAGAAGATATTAAAATTCAATTCTCCATAAACTCTTGCAGAAACAGGTAGATGTTCAGGGCCAAAATGAACATAATAATGAGAACTGAATTTTGTCAAGAAAGATTCCTGCGTAGAGTGTATCATATTTACTCGAGAAAACTGAACAGTTCAATGACATCATGTCAACTGGACAGTGGGTAAATTAAATATAGTTTTATAAGGGAAGGTTCAAAGGGTAACACCTACCTATCCTGTATAGGTTTCAATCGTCAAACTCTATCATGTAGTAAGACTTTGTTCGTCTTACTTTTCCGCCCAATTTTATTCATGTGGGGGATTGTTGAAAAAAATTGTGATTATGAGCCATTTTGAGAGGAATATTCAAGTGGGTCCCACAACTCGGTTTTGGGAGAAAGACCCGGATATATGTTCCTTGACATGAGGACTATGAATTAATGTATTTATATGCTCAAAATGAAAAATGTGTGAATAGAAATTGAAGCTCAAAATAAGCTCCTTGGTAAGGAGATTTAAAGGTGAAAAGTGAGTGGGAGTTTGTCCCACATCACTAAGAATTGATGTTGGACTTGTGTTTATATATTAAAATGCATTCTTACATGGGTAAGAAAAGTAGAATGGAAGGCTCTCTCTCGCATGCTCAGGCGTAGGGGGGGTGCAAATCCATGGTCCGGGATGGGCCAATGCGTGGGTGCGCGACCTGCGTACACGAATATCGGCCCAAAATCTCGTGGCCTTGAACAAGCCCAATTTTTACAAACTATTTTTTATTTCTGGAAAATTTGGCAAAACTCCCGTATTGATCCACAGGGCTGGCAGTCTGCCATGCCCGTATGGATCCACACGGTCATATGGATTCGACACTCCCGTGTGGATCCACACGGCTAGGCCACTAACATGCTCGTGTGGATCCACACGGTCGTGTCGTTGTGTTTTTAGGGTGAGCAAGGCAGATCCACACTCCCGTGTGGATCCACACGCCCGTGTGGATTCTGTTTCAGAATGGACTTTTGAGCTTCATGTCTTTTGGAATATCAATTTCTGATTTTTCAAAAATTAATTTCATCATTATTTGAGAGTTACAAAGGCATTATTGACAGCCTTTAAGGGAAATTAATCACAATTAATCTCATGTCTCCTCTATCTAGTATAAATAGGTGGTTTATCCTTGAATTTTGAAGTGTTGATGAAGAGTATACTTTGATTGTTCTTGAAGTGTTTCTTTCTTTCTTCTCCTTCTTCTTCTCAAGTGATGAGGGTGTGACAAGTTAAAAGTTCGCTGTAAGTAGGTATTGTGTGTTCAACAACTACTTGGAATCTGTTGTATCTTGGGAGACAAACGCCGGTTATCCTAAACACCAGTGTAGGAGGCGAATTTGTCTTAAGGAAACTGTGTGCTACACATGCCTCAGATTGGTTTTCCATTTTCTACTGTTTTTGAATATTAAATTAACAATTCTCCTATTTATTTTATTGTAACAGTTGTTTTGGTTTAATTGATGAGAATGTTCACAATTTTTTTCATAATTTGATTATAAAAAATTATTTAGACATATTGAAAATATTTGTAAGTATTTGGAAGGGCCTAATAATTAATTAAAAAATATTATTAATTTTACAAATAAACAACTAAACGAGACTGATTTAATGCACTCAACATGACTGTTTTATTTAATTTTTTTTTGTATAAGTATATTTCGGTTTCAACACCTTAAAATATTCTTTATGTGATATTTAATATGTTATTTTGATGTTAAATTCATGTCAAAATTATTTTGCTAAAATTTAAATTTTCAAATTAATTCTAAATTGTAAATTAGTTGTTCTGACTGTCTAGTATGTCAGTTCGTTTATCTTGATGATTTTGGCTTGTGCTAAAATTATTTTGATAGGCTTGAGCTGACCTAAAGATACTTAGAATGATGATATAAGGTTTTAAAAATTTTGGAAATTAATTTTGAATTAATTTAAGTTGAGCAAATTTAATTCTAGTATGACTAGATGATGATGTGTATGTTAAAATTAAATAGTTTAATTTTTGACATCATAATAATTTAATTTTAAGGTGGATTAATTTTGAATTATTTCTAGAAATATGAAATTTAATTAATTTGATTAAATATTAATTTCCATATTTAAATGACATACAAAATTGATTTAATCGAAACAATATAAGTAGATAATTTTCGGTTCAAGTGTTGAAACCGCTTTTCAACTTTGGAATGCAAAATTGTCATTACTTAATTTATTGTTTTATGAATTAGAGAATGTATGCTAGGGGTGTATGAAAAGACATGATAGATGATTATAGATTTAGACCAAATGTGATTGAGTATGTATGATTAAATTTTTGTTTTATAATAAATAGGGCATGTGTGTCCCTGCCTTTCTTTTTCTTTCTCATACATTTCTTATTTCACTTCTCTCAAATATAAATTAAGATTTTCTATTTTGAAATATGTAATTAGATTACATAGGATTGGGATCGAATGAAGTGCAAAAGAGCAAGAAGCAAAAGGAGATGACGCCATAAGTAAGAAGACTTAGAAATATGAATTTGATTTCTATTTTTGGGATATAACTCATGCATATGCCTAGGTGAGACCTAGTCAATCTTTCTTTGGCTCAAGGGATTGACATTAGTATGTCCATAATCATGTCATATAGTTAGTGTAACTATCTTTTATATCTATATGATGAATGTATGATATATAAATGCATGCTAAAATGACATGATGAGATTGAATTAAGAAAATCTTGCTTAATTAATATCAAAGTTAACGTCTTCCATTAATATGGCAAGAACGAGAGTTCTTTTAGAGTTAGGGTTATTGGGCAAACCCAAGCCCGCTCTACAAGAATATGTTTAAACTATGGTAATATGATTTCATGATTAATGAGCTAGCTTTAACTAGATGCATTAGCTTGTTAGGCAAACCCAAGGTTAATGTGGATAGAGACAAAATTGGGAAGTGCATATGAGATATACATGCATAAAGAGTTCATAGCCCAATATAGGTGCACATATCAACAATTGATAGCACCAGATTTGATAGTTGTATGAAAATGCAATTTTTATGAATTAGATACCTACCTTTGGAACTAAGGTGACTTGTTAGACAAACCCAAGGTCATTCTTAGAGACATTGGATATTGACCCACTAGAAGGACTTCTAACGAGTTCTCTCGGATTCATAGTGAGGGCTATGGGTTCATAATAAAATAGTGGGAGCCATAATACATATTATTAAAGACCTAATAATCATGCATTGTTCATATCTAACACACTCTCTTTTACATTTAGGTTGCTAGAATCATCACAACATGTCATCAAGTGAATTTAAGATCGATCTTGGATGCAAACAAATTGACAGGGTCAAACTTCTTGGACTGGCTTAGAAACTTGAGAAAGTTCTCAATAGTGAAATGATAGGCTATGTCCTAGATGAGCCACTTCACGATCCCCCTGCTGTTGATGCTTCTGAAGAGGTTCAGAAGGCATACCAAAAACATCTAGATGATAGTGAGTTGGTGGGCTGTATCATGCTTGCCTCTTTTTTATTTGAGCTTCAGAAGCAGCATGAGGCTCTGAGTGCTAATACCATAGTCTACCATCTTAGGGAGCTTTTCGATGAGCAAGCTAGATCCGAACAGTTCGAGATCTCTAAGCAGCTCTTCCGCTCCAAGATGGTTGAGGGGACATCTCCAGTACAATATGCACTAAAGATGACTGGGTATATTGAAAGATTGGGTCAATTGGGTTTTGTTATGAACCATGAATTAAGTATTGACTTAATTCTCACCAGTTTGTCCGATAGTTATGCACTCTTTGTGCTTAACTATAGGATGAATATGATTACATCCACTATAACTGAGCTTATCAATATGCTTAAGACAGCTGAGCCTTCTGTTGAGAAGGAAAGCAAGGCTATGATGTTGGTAGGCTCTTCAAGTTCAAAAAGGAATAATAAGAAGAAAAAGTAGTAAGCTTAAGGGAGGTATGGCCAAGAAGTAAAGAGACTGTCCCAAAAAGGACTTGCTTCCATTATGGCAAGGATAGCCATTGGAAGAGGAACAGTAAGGCCTATTTAGAGTCCTTAAAGAAGGCAAATGATGCCCCATCTATCTCAAGTTTTTACACCATTGAGGTTAATACTATTTCCAATAATAATATATGGATATTAGATACTGGTTGTGGCTCACACATATGTACTGATACATAGGGCTTAGGGAACAATAGACAACTCAACAAGGGAGAGTTAGACCTTTGCATTGGAAATGAAGCAAGGGTTATTGCATTGGCTGTAGGAGCCTATGTATCGACCTTCCTTAGTGGGCTTGTTTTAAATTTGGATAATTATTTTATATACCCGCTTTGACTAAAAATATTATTTCAGTTTCTAGTTTAAATAAAGATAGTTTCCATTTGACTTTTAGTAACAATAGTTATTCTATTATGTTAAATGATATTCTTTGTGCTAATGGTATATTATGCATTGTAATATACATATTAGATATGTCAAATCCAATTTTAAATATCAATGATAATAAAAGGCAAAAGTAAGATATTTTGAAATCATCTTATTTATGGCATTGTCGCCTTGGCCATATAAGTAAGAGGCACATGACTAAGCTATAAAAGAGTGGGAGTTTGAGATCATTTGAATATGAATCATATGACACATATGAATTTTGCCAAAATTAGGCAAGATGACAAAATTACCTTTAAAGAAAAGGGTGAACATGCTAATGGGCTATTAGACTTAATACATTCAGATTTATATGGTCTAATGTCCATACATGCCAAAGGTGGTTTCATCTACTTCATTACCTTTATCGATGACTACTCACGATATAGGTACATGTATCTTATGAGATACAAATCTGAAGCCTTTGAAAAGTTCAAAGAATTCAGAAATGAAGTAGATAAATAACTTGACAAAAGTATTAAAACACTTCGATCAGATCGAGGTGGAGAATACTTGAGTCACAAGTTTCTAGATTATCTTAGGGATAAAGGAATATTATCCCAATGGACTCCATCCCACACATCACAACACAATGATGTGGTTGAAAGGAGAAACAAAACTCTATTGGACATGGTGAATCCTATGATGGGCCAGGCAGACCTGTCCAAATCCTTTTAGGGTTATGCACTTGAGACTGTTGTTTACATTCTAAACAGAGTCCCATCAAAGTCAATTGATCTTACTCCATATAAGATGTAGACTAACAACCTTTCTCATATGAAAGTTTGGAATTGTCCTGCTTATGTGAAGCAGATTATGTCAGATAAGCTAGAAGGTAAATCTGACAAGTGTTGGTTTGTAGGATATCCTAAAGAAACGATTGGATATCAGTTCTACAATTCTTTGGAACAAAAGGTGTTTGTTCTAAGCATGCTATCTTTTTAGAGAAATAGTTTATTATAAAAGGAGATAGTGGGAGCAAGATTGAACTTGAAGAAGTTCAAGATGCTCAAACAGATGCAAATCAACTACTTGAACCTGAACCTGAACCTGTTACTCATCAGATTAGATAGCAGTTCCACCTTTTGAAGCAAAAGAGCTTTGTAGGTCTAATAGGATACACGTTATTCTAGAGAGAGATGAATTTCTCATTAGTGAACAAAATGAAGTATTGCTCATAGAAAATAATGAGCCTACAACCTATAGAGAAGTTCTGAATAGTTCAAAATTTGACAAATGGCATCTTGAAATCAGAAATGGATTCCATATATGAAAACCAAGTACGGACTTTAGTTGACCCACTCAAAGGGATAAATCCCATAAGGTGTAGGTGGGTTTTCAAGAAGAAAACTGATATAGAGGGTAACGTTGTTACCTATAAAGCTAAGTTGGTAGCTAAAGGTTATCGTCAAAGACAATGAATTGACTATGATGAGACTTTTAGCTCAGTAGCTATGCTTAAATCCACAAGGATACTCGTAGCCATTGCTGCTCATTATGATTATGAGATTTGACAAATGGATGTAAAGACGACTTACTTTATAAAAACCTAACCGAGGATGTGTACATGACACAACTAGAGGGCTTCACATCCAAATATGGCAGAAAGGTGTGTAAGCTTCAAAGATCTATTTATAGATTGAAGCAAGCATCTAGGAGCTGGAACTTCCGATTTGATGAGACAATTAAAGAGTTTGGTTTCTCACAAAATTTGGATGAACCTTGTGTGTATAAGAAGGCTAGTGGGAGTGCAATCATATTCATTGTGTTATATGTAGATGACTTATTACTAATGGGAAACAATGTCTTGGTCTTACAATCAGTCAAGATTTGGTCATCCAATAATTTCTCTAGGAAAAACCTTGGAGAGGCAACCTATATTTTGGGGATAAGGATCTATAAAGATAGATCTAAAAGGTTGCTTGGTCTCTCATAGTCTACATACATAGATAATATGCTAAAGAGGTTTAGCATTGAGCAGTCCAAGAAAGGATTCATTCTCATGACCTATGGGATTACCCTCTCAAAATCTATGTATCTAAAGGCACAAGATGAAAGGACCTGCATGATTATGATTTATGATCCTATATGCTTCAGCTATAGGATCAATCATGTATGCTATGATATGTACGAGACCTAATGTCATATGCTCTGAGTATCATGAGCAGATACCAATCGGACCTTAGTGAAGGTCATTGGGTAGCTATCAAGAATATCCTTAAGTACTTGAGAAGGAATAAGGATGTATTCTTAGTATATGGAGATGGAGACCTTTTCGTAAGTAGGTATATCGATGCCAACTTCCAATCTGATAAGAATGATTCAAAATCCCAATCAGGTTATGTGTTCACACTTAATGGTGGAGCAGTCAGTTGGAAGAGTTCCAAACAAGAGACAATTACTGATTCCACAACTGAAGTGGAGTATATTATAGCTTTTGAGGTAGCAAAGGATGCAGTTTAGATAAAGAAATTCATCACGAAACTAGGAGTGGTTCCTAGAATTATTGACCTGATACAGTTTTATTGTGACAACAACGGAGTCGTTGTGCAAGCAAAGGAGCTACGGTCTCATCAGAAGTCCAAACACATACTTAAGAGATACCATTTGATTAGAGAAATCATTTGTAGAAATGATGTAAAGATAGATAGAGTACCCACATATTAGAATATAGCTAATTCTCTGATTAAGCCACTTCCCCAAAAGAAATATGATTCTCATGTACTCGCCTATGGAATTAAATATAAAAGCTATTAGCTTTAGTGCAAGTGGAAGATTATTAGAGAAGTGTTTTAAAGGCAATCACCTTTAGCACTTATTGTACAAATTTATTTAATTAATAAAAGGAATTTTCATTCAGTTGATGTTTCATTTAATATATGAATTGATAGTAATTTTAAGTCAATTAATGAAGTCTTTGATATATAACATAGCATGAAGGAAATCATAATGAGATCATGATAATGAGATTCCTATCATATATAATTATGTTAGTATCTAAATTATCCCTAGTCATAGGATTAATGAGACGAGACATTATTATTCCGGATAGACTAGCACATGTTGTATTCCTTGATTGGATCAAGTAGTAGATCTTATAATCTATGGGCATGAGATATTTAGGGTTAACATGTGGATGCTTGCTAAGAGTAGTCAAATACATTGGATAACCTACTATGAGACAATCATATGGATTATCTATTCAAATGTTAATGATAGTTTCATCATAGTAATGGTGTAAGTATTCTTAGACTTAAGGTTCTCAAGGATATATTGGATACTGATTTTATGCTTTGACTCCATTCCTTATTGCTTCATAGAGGTCACTCATAGGGTGGTAATTGGGTACAACTTGAGGTATTCGAAAGTAATTTGGTAGCCAATAAAGGATTCACCACTCCTGATATGGCCTCTTTTCAGGATCAATACTTAGGAATCTCTAGGCAGAGTAGAAATGTCATGAAGATGATCTTCAATGACATGTCTAATAGAGTAATGAGCCTCAAGGATAGGATCTAATATCACTTGGGCTAGGTGTGATGTAGTCATTATAGCGAGATTTGACACATTATCCATGCTTTGAACCAAATGGGGTATATAATGGTGAAAGGACAAATTGCACATATTATTGTCTATAGAAAGGTTAATAGTTAAACCACCGACTTTTTAATTAATTGGGGGTCATGATGGGTTCTTAGATACCGCTCATGACTTACTTGAATTAACTGTTAATTTGGATGGCTAACATAATTGGAAACCTAATGAGTCACATGCATTATAAGTGTGAAAAATGAATAAATGGCATTAGAAGAGATCCAAAATAATGAGAGAATTATTTGGGGTCAGACCCTGATGGGATCACGGGAAAAATTTCGAAAAAATTGCTTAGGAGAGGGTCATGGGCCTACGGTAGGCCAGCATGTGCAGTAACCAGTGTTGGCACATATTAGGCCAATTTGGCAAAATTGCCAAATTGGCCCCTAATCCCTCTTTGGCAACCTTAGGTGTTTTAGAAACACTTATAAATAGGGTTTTACATCAGAAAACAATGCATAGCCACAAAAAGAATTAAGTGTTAATTCTTAGAGAATTCTCTCAAGGAACACACACCTTGCTACCACTTTATGTGTGTTCAAATCATCACCTTTGACATTTTATTCTTTCTTTTCACGTGGATCAATATTAGAGGCGATTTTAGTTTGGATTGCTGTGGTTTGCGATAACCCAACAAGAAGGAAAATTGAAGAATCAACCCAAGAAATTAAAGGCATGATTTCTAACTATGTTTTTGAATTAGTTTTAATAGCATAAGTATAATTCTATGATTCGGGTTTTGAAAAATTTTAATTTCCATTGTGTTTTTGGTATGTGATATATCTTTAAAACCCAACTATGCTATGCCATGAGTCTAAGAAGTCTTGAGTTGTCATTGCCTGATCTATATAGCTTCCACTCTACTAGAACCAAATCCACCATTACACCAAGTATAAGTCACATCTCTTGTTGGAATAGCTACAAAATCACAAGAATCTACAAATGCACAAAATTCCTGACAAGGTTGCTACATTGGAGCTTTGCTAGTCTTTTTGTTGAAATCCCCTAATGCAATCCATGAGGCTGGAATTACTCTGATGAGTTTAGTATTAATATATTTTTAGAGTATGTTTTACTAGTTAATTATAGAGTTTTAGTTTTAATTTTTGGTGTTTAATGTTTCATTTGCTTTATTTTATGTCATTGTTGATTTTTGGATAGAATATAGGATTTTACACATTTGGAGGATTGAAAGGGATATTTTGCATCAACACGCTTGTACTGAACCAGCATGAGGTCATGGTTTATTTATCAAAAAAGTTAACAAGACTTTCAACAAATTCAACACGCCCGCGCTGATTTAAGACTATAGCTATTGTGCACGACTCAAGGCATTCAACACGCTCGTGTTGATTTTACAGCTCGTCGCAAGGAATCCATAATTAGATTGGCTCTGATTGGTGGAGAATTACTTCAGGAATATTTTTGTTTGCAAAAATAATTCTAAAGGGGAAGTAGACTCTAATAGGACTCTTTATTTTTATTTCTAGCAGACTTTTTAGCAAAGGTGTCAGACTTTTCTTCCTTCGTTTTTTTTTTTTATTTTTTTTATGTTTTTCGTTTCTTTGGGGTTCGTTCATTTATTCTATTAGTTCCTAAGGGGATTTTTATTGGATTTCAATTGAGAAGATTGGAATCAATTATTGGAGACTTGCGGAGATTCAACTAGAGATTTGATGACCCACATTAGTCTTCATGTTGGAGAATTCAATTTTTCCAGAGAGCTATTCTTTTCTTCTTTCGTCTTTTTAATATAATGTTTAGTTTAATATTTATTGTAAGCATAAACATTGTTATAATAATGCTAGTCTAAATCATTATGGGTGCTTAGTTAGTTGAACGCAATTTTATATTGAACCTCTATTTTTCTATGGAATGAATTTTGGATTACTTTTCGGTTTCAATTGTTCTTCATTAATTTCTATGTTTGATAATTGCTTGATCAACATTTATTAAATTGAGAATAAAAAATATTAAGATTTAATTATTAGGCGAACCACCTATAATTAATCTAAAAATTAGACTGGATACTAATTAATTCATGACAATGTTTAATTGGTAATAAAAGCGAAAGTTATTAAATCCGGATTTGTTAGGACTTAATTAATTGAGGGAAATACAAATTGGGAGATTGAAGCTAAGTACCTATTTAATTCCATTTTCTCGTGTTTATCGGTAATTTTAATTAATTTAGAATTTAAACCGAATCATTCCTTGTAAGATCGACCTCGGGAGTGACTTACTAGTATTGCAATCAGTTCGTACAACATCATACTCCAATTAATCCAATCATACTATTCCATAGAGCTCTTCTTCTATTTGACCAGATATTGCCATATATAAAAGAAACACAATGATGCTTGTTAGCAAATGGTAAAATAATACTTACATGCTGCTTGTTCAGTCAGACATGTGGGAGTATTAATAGTTGCCTTAACAAAGATCCAAAGCAAAGGAAGTGGGCAATCATTTTAAGCTACCAGAATAAGGCCTAGAGAAGACCCATAATTCGAAGATATGGAATTAAATTCAACCATCAACTCAACGAGACATACCAAATCCGGCTTATAGAGCTTACAATAAGAAGAATCAACTTGCTTAGTTTCGATATTACCAAAACCTCTACAATTCCAATAGAGGATCTTCATAAATCCAATTTGTTTGGCTTTATTGTCACTCTTCTAGATAAAGTGACTGTAATTCTTTTTCTTTTGGGGAGATGCCCTTATGTGTGATTGTTTGTCATAACTCTGAGTCATCTTCTCTAAATCCGGCCAACTTTGTTTTTGCCCTTCCTCTGTTGTGCGTTGCTCAGTTAGAACTTGCTGCTGATCCCTTTTGCCAATGTCATCACTCACAATGGAGACTGGATTCTGGACAACTTGATCTTCTTTACCTGAGCTATTACTATGGCCAATATTATCATCTTATTGCCGGACAAAATGTAAAGTATTATCATTCGGTCCATTAGTTTGTGCCTCTAATGAGCAATCTGCATGCTCAGAAACATTATTATCGTTAGAATAACCTGGCATTTGATTATTATCAGGCTCACCTTCCCCTACACAATTGGGTATTGGTTCCATTGCCATGACATGACCAAAGTCTATAAGTAAACTATCAAAGGCGTTATTGACTGCGATGTTCGATATAGCTTTAGGACGCCATTGTTTTTTACTAATCACTTTCTCATTTTGATCGTTAATCACTTTAATTTTGTCAACATGGGATTGCTTTTTGTTATGCCAACAGTCCGATGAAAGATGGCCAGAATTATAGCATGAGTTGCAGAATAGCGGCAGATTTTTACAAGTAACATCAATAAAGAAAAATTTTCCAATACGTTCAATTAACAAACTTTCAGGGAGTTTATTAGTGAGATCCACATCTACTAGAACCCGAGCATGATGACCAAATTCATCATTAGCCGTGTTACTATCTATGCGCATTGGCACACCAATTCCTTTTGCAATACCAGCAAGAATTTGTTTATGCCAATATTCCCATGGTAATCCATAGAAGCGCACCCATATTTGAGCATTCGAAGACTTCTGTTCATAAGGATCAAAGTTCGGTGGCCAGTGCTGTAATTTAAATATTTCTGGCTTCAGGGATAACGAACCACATCCCCATGCCATAGCTTTTTCCTGTTCAGTCTGGAATAGCAGTTGAAAATAGCCTCGTCCCAAAGAGATGAAACGCCACAAATCACCTAGTCCCCAAAGGGATGTTAATTTCAGTTTAAGATCATTAGATTTCCATGGTGTCTCCCTTTTCAATAAAATTAAACGCCTAATTAGTGCATACTAGCATTCAGCTAACCATTGACTATATAAATCCTCATTGACTTTTATCGATATGAAGCTGCCTCTGTTGACAGCCACAGATGATGATGATGATGATAGGATCAATAGCGATTCCCGTGTGATTGATGCAAAGGTTTGTTTCAAAGCAGTAGTGGCCTTCGCATTTTTGCATGGAAACTTCGAACATATCGTGATGGCCAATATAATCCATTGTCAAGCGTCTGTCGCCAGCCGGAGAAGAGATGTGTGAAAGTCAACGTCAGTTGTGGATAATGAAACTAAACATACACATTCAATTTGATATTAAATTTGATGAACGATAACAAATTTAACATTTGATATTCAATCAAATGACACTTGTACGTGCTACTCATTCATGGTATTATACATAAAAAAAAAAAAAATTTATATGATCATTGTGGACAATTCGAGTATAACATATATCATACACTGTGTACACATTATATAAGCATTATCTAAATACTATGTATGAATTATGTCTCAATCTTTTTTCCATTAATGTTCTACTGTTTTTCTCATTTTTCTTCTTTTTATTCAACTAAATCTCTTTCCTTTTTAATTTGATTTCTATCATTAATTTCTTTTCAAATAAATTCATTTCCTTTGTTTTATGTTCAATTAAATCGATTTTTTGTTTTCTTATTTAATATTTCTATTGAATTTAGATCTCATTTCTTTTTTCATATTTTTATTTTAAGTATGCTAATTTTATACTTACATCTTTACTAAAAGATAAAATAACTACTAGTGAAAAATACTTTTTGCCTTAAAAGTTTTTATATTTTGAGTTTCACTTTTAGATTCAAATCATAATGACTTTACATTAATGTTCTGATGCATCCATATATACTTGTTAATTGTAAACTATAAAATCTTAAACCAGAGCTAAACACGCTCAAATTATTACAACCTTCCAATATCCAAAAAACAATGATAAGAAATAAAGATTAAATCCATAATCTTAGCATGAATATTTGAAACTACCTAATGTATATCATGTAATAGAAGTGCATGAAAATATAGAAGCTCACTTTGAATATGATGTGCTCTACAGGCTCGGGCTTCTTGTCGTCAACTATCTCTAAGGCTTCAAACATGTATACAGGAAAACCTACATACTAAGCTATCAAAAGTTTAGTGATATATATAGTCATAAAAATTCTATCATGCATATCATACAGGTCATAAGATACAATTCATCATTTAACACATGTTCGTATAATCAAATCATATCAATCCATATTCATATAAACATACCAAACATTTCCTTGAAGTAAGGAAAGTAATGTACCTCATAAACTGAAGCCAATTCATATATTCATATAATAATTGTAAAATATTTATTAATTTGTTTATTAATTTATCTCCTAAATATTCAATACTTAGACTACAAGATACAAATTGTTAATAGGAGCACTCTCATAGCTTGGGCCCCCAATTCACATAACTATAACTGTTTATAACTGAAATCAAGTCAAGTGCGCTCTCAAAACTTAGACTAACTTGACTGATAAAATAAATAATTGCTAGCAAAATGGGGGTCAAGAGCGCTCTTGGAGCTTAGTCCACCTTTTCTCGAATACCATATCATATAACAAGCCTACAGTACTGTAAATAATTCTAAATATCATGTCATCTATCCTAAAGTTAGTCCTAGTATGAGTAAGGACATTAAAATTATTTCAATTTTTCTTTTTATCGCATAAATCTTGTCATATGTATCATCATATGCATGTCTTATCATATTCTTCATAACATACGACCATATATATATATATATATTCATGTATCATAATTAGATACCATGATATAACATTATCAAGATTGAATAACATAGCATATTATCATATTTAATGTTATTCGCATAATAATCAATAATTTCATACTCATGTTGAGTCATCCATGTGTCATAACATATGTATTCATTTTCTCCATAATTAATCATGGCATATAAGGCATAAATTTCGTTAGAACCATACCCAGTACCCTACACAAGAGTGTTGGGTGTGCCACAATTATGCCTTAACAAGTTGTGGCGTGTTGTAGTGTGTTGTGGCATGCTACGACGTGCTAGTTCACATGTCCATGGCCCTGTCTGTAACACCTTATACCTATAGATATCCCTTATACTTGCATTATATTATTGTATATATCATAAGAATAAGACAGAGTCCTGTTTATAATGAAAGTTTTTTTTGGATCATATAACATTATCACTGTGTAATATTTAACAATTTCCCATAGCATCACAGTTTGACTGTAAACATAATATATTACATATGCTAATAATTCAGACGCTATATTCAATTATTTTAGGTAGAAAGTTCAAGGCCAAATATACATTTACACATCATTGCATATTTACTAATTTATACATATGCAGATATACAATCAAAAATACAGATTTTATGTTCCTATACATATGTGCAATGCAAGGAGAGAAATTGGTGAGACTCGACTGGTGACCTGTGATCCATATTTTCTATATAATAAGCACCTCTAAAATGAGCTAATTATTCAACTCTTCCTGAAAAATGATGCAATTTGGTGAGTTGCAACTCAGTGATAATAATTATCAAAAGTTTTATAAAGTGTCAAGTTAATCATAATTACAAGTAATAATCGTCATTCATACACATTTTACATATCATTCTATTTAACAATATCATATAAATATAAATGATATTAAATCATGTAAACATTTTATTTGTTTATGCTTATGTCATTTTCTTTTTGTTGTGACCAGGATAAACAGATACTATCACAGATTTCCATGTGAACATTTGCATTTGCTAGCTAGCTTGGTCATTTATAACATTTGTAAATGTTAGGCCATAAACCTTTTCTTTTCCTTTTGAACATTTATTTAGGTCATAGGCTTCTTTTTTTGCTTTACAGTACCATTTAACTAGTCATAATCACCTTTTAAGTCCATATGCATATGTATTTGCAACAACCATTACTTAACCATTATATTTACATCAACCATTATACATTTCAGTCAATATTTACTTTGTGCAAAGAAAACATATACTTGTAACACAAACACATACCTTATATTCAACATAGTTTTATTAGCCAAATCATAAAAAACATGTAATTCAAATAAAGCAAATCAAGTCACATTACACGTAGCAAGCAACAAATACACACTAGAGAAATCGTTTAATAATTAAACTCACATTTTCTTTTGATATTTGAGCCTCTAACTTATTATCTTTCACTTTCTTGGGGGTCTTCAATATGTTGTGGGCCTAATTGAATATTTACTTGGTCAATTGGTAGCTAAATAAACTTAGTGAAACTTAAACAAATTGAAATATGCATAATATGGACCACTAACTATGGTTTGATATTATGACAATGTGACCTTCATGTGTTCAGAAGCTTATAACTTTTTCTATACTAGTTCAATTTATATAATTCTTATTTCTAATTAAATCTAACATGTAGATCTATAACATATCCTAAATTCAGAATAATTGGACCATTGTGTAATTTTTTATGCAATTTATATGCAAGTTCTGTTTTTTGCCCTATTTCTGCCCTTAGATAGTTTTGGGATATCAATTTTGCTTCTTCATATCTTACAACGTGTAAGTTATATTTTTATGAAACTTTGTATACACTTATATATATTAAAATGGAACATTTTTCATGTTGACAACTTTCATCCACTCTGCCTCATATTGTAGAGTACTTATGACAAGTCAAAAACAGGATTGACATTCGGACCAATATGATTTCTGAAGGCTATATCTCATATAATAAATAATATATTGAGGTGATATTTGTTCTAAACTTTAGATAAGATATATACTTATAACTTTATATTTTAACCATTTACAGATAGTGTCAATAAGGAGCTCAAAATGAGCAAATAACTAACTGGATCTGCACAGAATACTAAGCAGACAGCTCAAACATGAAACATACATGACTCTCTTGACCATAACTCAACATCCACCCATAATATGGTGTTAAAATTTAGTATATACCTAGATAATACATATATATACAACTTTTATGTTTTGAGTTTCCTCAATTACCTACTCTATCATATATAAAAATAATCAAAACTGCAAGTGATTAAGTCAGGGTTCCACAAATGAACCCATCTCAATCATAAGCCAATACCTTTCATAGAAACCAAATCTTGCAAATCTATTTAACATAAACCTAAGATATAAAGTTACAAATTTTATGTTTAACACCTTTCTAGAATTAGTCTCTATGCCTAGCAAAATTTATTGCTAAAATACTGCTTGTGACAGACACTAATCAATCATAATGGATACTTAAACAAGAAGAGATGATTACTTACCAAGAACAAACTTATAAGGGCTGAATTTGCTACAAAATTTAAGTGAAACAATGGAGAAAAGAAAGCTCTTATGGGGGAAGAAGAAGAAGAAGAAATGAGCTGGGGAGAAAATGGCTATTCATAATATGTAAACAAACAAAATAGGCAGCAATGGATAAGCCAAAACTGCATTTCTTTATCTTTTCTTCCTTTTCTTTTATTATTATTATTATTATTATTATTATTATTATTATTATTATTATTATTACTACTACTACTACTACTACTACTACTACTACATGCATATAATCAATGTCAAAAATACTATCTAGTCAAATAGTTCAATCTAATTAATTTAATTATACCAAATTTTATTTATTTCAATTTAATCATTTTATTCCAATTATTTATAATACTTTATAATCCTTATTTAAATTATAACTAGACAGGTTAACTTATTACCATCAAAATAGACAAACACGTAACAAATCTATGTTGTGAGCACGTTCTACCTAAATTCCTTATAGATGCATGTATTTTATGTAAATAACATATAAAAAATAAATATGTCAAAATGCAATGTATGTAGTAATACATATGGGAAAGTCGAGGGCGTTACACTGTTCCTTATAAGGCAACGCTGTATCGAGCATTTTGCAGGCGTGAAAATATGTCATGATCACAAAAGCCGGGATAGCTGCACTCCTAAGATTTTTTTTTATACGCCAAACTCCAATTCTCCCAATTCCAATGCCATAACCACTTAAGTAGAACACCATATAATATTTGTACAATTCAAAACGCCATCATTAACTTGTCACAATTCTTTTTCACGCTTTCATCAAGATTAATATATTATTCATGAATAATTAATACCTTAATCACAAGTAACCGATTTCCAATTTATGAAGTCAATAATTATGACATATCACAGCAACTTAGAACCAGAATTTTTAGTCAACATCATGCTACAAAAAGTAAGCAAATAAATATGATTGTATGTAGAAATTTCGACAATAGAGCTAAAACTCTCAATCTACCATTCACCCTCATCTAGGTGGTCATTTCCACCTTCCGTACCATTCTCTAGCACAAAGAATATGAACAAAAGGTCACGAATAGACCAACCATAATTTGTTCTAAGAGAAAACCCATACTGAAATCGGAAATCCTAAATTTAAAACGGTAAAAGTCAATAAATTAAAACTAAAGGTGATAAGAGGTCATGATACTTACTGAACCATGTCTAGAAACAAAGAACAGAGATGGATAATCTCGTGCAAAACTCTCAAAACTCTTGATTAAATCTTGTAAATTCTTATCCCAATATGTTTTTCTTGTGTTTGAACTAAGGGAAAACAATGGAGAATGAAGGAGTTGTCTCGGTGTATTCTAATGTGTGGGAATGGCTAGGGTTCTGAAAAATATGTATTTATAACATTGTTGTCCAGGTTATTATCGTGAGAACAACAACTTTTGTGAGCATGATCCTTATTTTGAGAGCATGATTCTGCCTTGTTCAAATTTTTTTAAAATTAAATCAATCTTTTACTTATTAATTCGATTTTATTAACCAAACCTTTACATGTACCATAACATGTGATAACTTCTAGTTCCTAAACAGTGGACATTACAAGATATTATCTCAAAAATTAAATATTGTGAGATACATTAAGTTAGACTTAGATTTGTTACCTAAAATCTTAGCTGGCTAGAATGACCCAATATAAAAAGTTTCATAATTTTTTTTATAATATATTAGATTATTTTTGTATAAAAAATATTGCATTACATATACAAAAACTCATAATGCTCAAATTATATATCATATTTGTATAAGATTTTATTTTATTTAATATTTTTTTCTTGTAGAATTTTTAGGATCAAATATTAAATTTAATTTGGACTGGAGCAAGCTACTTTTGATGGATGAATGCTTTGAAAAACTATGATTGAGCAAAAATTTATTTCGCTAATCTACAAATTATATTTTGAATTTTCTATAAATTAAAGCACTATGCTGAATTTTCATGAATGAATTTCATATTGTTATTTTGATCATGGTTTTAAGTTAATATTTGTCAAAATTTTTATGATATTTTAATTTATTTTGTTCATTTATTTATGAGTCAAACCGAATCCAAATAATATTGGTTTGAATATTTTTAATAGTGGTTGGTTTAGTAAAAAAAATTGAAATATTTGAAAATCGACTTTATTAGTTTGGTTATAAATTTTTTGTCTAAATTGACCAAATCGAACCTTGAATACTCCTAGTATTTTTGAATATAGGAGTGCTATCAACACTTATACAATTCTCACCGTATACTTCCAATGCAAAAATGACATGTTTTTTTTTCTATAAAGCACCAATTTTTATTATAAGTATTGATATTTTATAAATGAAAAAATAAGTAGCTTTTTTCAATGGAAGTGTATTTTCCTTCAATGGAAGTGTATGGTGGGTATATATATTCTTCTTGCTTCCAATTCTTGAATAATATAAACTGAAATTTAATTACATATATGACAAATTCTAATGACTAAATTATGGTTTTAAAATAATCAAAACATGGGATACAAAAATTGTAGCATTTGAGCCAACATTGTCCCCTTTTTTATGATGACAACTTTAATCATATTACTTAGAATTTGCTTCATGTTAATACAAAAAATATCCCTCTTAATCCATGCACAGGCGCGTAAAGAAGATTTCAACATTTTCATTTAAATATCAAAATTTAAATTCTATCAAAATAATACTTATAAAGCAAGAAGTATTCCATTAAAATTCATCTCTATTCCTAGTAAGCATGCATTTTTAAGTTACATATTTCTCCTCTTTTTTTGTCATCAATCATAAAGAGGTGTGTAATCACAAAATACTTCAAATAAGTGCAAGTTCATTCATGCATATCCAAAATTATCATCAAGTTCAATTTCAACATATCAAAATATATATTCGAATATCAATTAAATGCACTATATAAATCTAACTTTTTATCAATAATAGTTCACATCATCATTCAAAAATTTAATTAATCCAATCTATATTCAACTTGTACAAGACACACAATAAGCTCAAAAATTCATTCTCCAACCATTATACTTCCTCAAACATGTCATTTAAAAAATAAGCCATTTCAGTCCATCCAAATACAAGATGAACAATAGAAACTTCAAGAAATTTAACCACAATTAATAGCATAAACATATAACCTTTAACGAAGCCAACATCCAATAATTTTACTATTGAAATCCTGTCATAATTCTCAAATGATTACTATATCAGTATTATTAAAAAAAAATCAATTCTTCAACCATATCCAACATAAATATAACTCTAATTAACCTATTATATTGCCAAAAAAAAAAAAAATCATCAAACAACACAAACCGACAATTTTAACTAAATATTAAAAGTTCAAGAGTTCAACATCATCAATTCCATTTCCATATCTAGAATATCAGCTTATATCCAGAACCATTCAACCTTAAAACAATATCAAAATATTCACAAAGTTCAAATCTAATAATTCACAAAGTTTTAACCTTCACATATTCTCTTATCACTTTTGTTAGATTGCACATACCATAATATCATAAAATTATTGTCATATGCAATCACAATTTTTCTCACCACTTATGCCACAATATATTCAATATAATATTATTATCTAAAATCACAAGATAAAGTCATATTCAGAACAAGTTCAACTTATCCAAACTAGCATTTTCCGAATGACATCACAAAGTTCTCTTCCAAAATAAGTTCAATTTTCTACACAATATAGTTCAAAAATACAATTCACAAATATGCAATTCTCACACATTTTCTCCATTTTTTAATTATAACATAAGTGCCTCATTTGTAATCTTCAATACAATGCTAGGTTTTCACTTTCAGAACAAATCTCTTTTCTTTCATAGTGATTTTCACTTTAGTCAAAAATATTATTACCTTATTGTGAGAATCTTCAAATAAGAACAAAGATATACATTTATTTACTCGCATCGAATTATTTCAATCCCTAATTTACTTTCACTTTCATAAGTTTATTTCAGTCCCTCCCTGATTTTTAAACCTAGCCAAACTTTAAGAATCACAATTCTAGCATTGGTTCAACATTAAACTTCAAGTTAATTTCTTTTACAATTATTTTCATGTTGTTCTTGCACACAATCAATCAACAGTTAAAATTTTTCTAACTAATATTTCTCTGTTTGGTAAAATTAGTTGATAATCTAGCTTATAGATGATAATCTAATTGTAGCTAAAAATTTAGTAACTGATAATCTAGCTAATTTAATTAAAAATGTTTAGTAAAACTAGTTGAAAATATAGTTGAAAAATATAAAATGACATAAAATGATATATTTATATATATAATACATATTATATATTATAAAAATTATATTAAACATTTAATGCTAATATAAATACATATTATATATTTATCATCTAATATTTCATTATTATATATATACATATTAAATAGTTTAATAATTATATTATATATAATT